>OX439128.1:18511887-18706887 GCA_949318235.1 Ecdyonurus torrentis | reverse complement strand
GTTAACTAAACTATTCTCTGCACCTTCATAAAGAAAATTATATTTTAACCTTGTATATTTATATTTCTTGTTATATATTTCGTTCCATCTGTTAAGCTTAAAAAATTGTATAAGCACGTGCGAAACATCAAATAATGTTTTAATTTACAGTACATTTACTAGAATAATATTCATTTTATACTGTATATAAATGTATGTGTGACATTTCTACGCTTAGTTTACTTCTCTTTGTATGCCTACCAGTAAATTTTCCGTTCTTCTTTGCTTTCTGGACCTCACGTTTTTCGTAATTTGCATTTTTATTTCGTTTGGCAAGAGAGAAAGAACGAGAGATAGAGAGAATGAACGAGCTGGCAGGCAGGCAAGCAAGCAAAAAGCCGACTAAGGCAAAAACATGCACCCACACCATACAAACTTACCGCGTAATTTTCAGTAGGGGTGTCAAAAAGTTTTGTGGGCTTATATCTGTGGCTCGGGTGTGGGAAATAACGTCCCTTCGTAAAGTAGCAATATGCCATCGTGGGTTTGTTCACGTAATTGCAACCGTCTCAAAACTGTTACAATGACAATCAGGAACTAGAAATGTGACGTCATAGTAAAAACTATTAAAATATTTTTTAGGTCAAAGTTGTTAAGTGAAGACAAAATTAAGTTTACTTTAGATAATTATGTAAACTTAGTCATGGCTATTTACTTTTCTAATGTCCATGCAAGTGTAACTTATAATGAAAGAAGAAATAGTTATTTTAAGTGACGTCATAGCTATATCTGTGAAGTTAAGTGCAATTATAGAGAGGCAATGGAATTGATGCTAGTATAGTAAAGGACTCACTCCTGCTGTTGCCTTCGTCAAAGTATGAGAGAGAGAGAGAGAGAGAGAGAGAGAGAGAGAGAGAGAGAGAGAGAGAGAGAGAGAGAGAGAGAGAGAGAGAGAGAGAGAGAGAGAGAGAGAGAGAGAGAGAGAGAGAGAGATAAAGCTATAGTGCGCGAGATAGTTAGCTCACTTGGGAATTGCGTTTGTTGGCCCGAAAATAAGCGAGAGGGTTTTTGTCCAATCATCTCTACGTACACTAGTGAGAAAAATGAGAGAGCTAGTTGGAGAAAAGAAGTAAGAGGAAAATATAATATACGAGCCATATGAAATAAAGACAGAAGAATTTCTTTCTTTCCATTGTAACATTTAGTATATTACATTATATAGAATTTTAGTTCATTTCATAATGAAATATATCTGTCTAGATAAAATATATTATTTTAAACTGAAATAATTGAACTTTTTATTTAAAAACAATTTATTTTTTTATAGCTAGAGGCATAAAGTAATGTTTTTATTTTCAATTTGATGAATCAATATAAGAACATAATAAAAAAAAGTGAAGCCTGGATTTTTTTTTATATTTATATAATGCAAAGAAAGAGAGAAAGAATCATTTTACGAAGCAAGATACGCAAAAAAAAAAGTAGTAGACTGAGATGCCTAAGGCATGCTGAGAGATTTATATGGTAGGTGTCCTATAATATTCATGAGATTTTAACCCACCCAGAGGGCCAAAAATAAAAAGAGCTGGTGACTCTATACATTTATGAAAACTGACTTGATATATATTTCTTATATTATTATAAAAAGTAACAATATCTTTGTATATAAAGGCAGCAAAGATTCTTCATTGTTGACTTAAGAAAAACATTTTTTTCTCCCCTTTTTCGTGCTTTTTCTTTCTTTGCTTTTTAAATCATATATTGCAACACAAAAGCGTTTGTGAACTGGAGTTATTAAATGTTAAAGTGGTTTCTTGTTTCAAGATAACATCCTTTAAGATCCCACTCGATATCCACTTATTGCTGCTCATGTTTTTTTCAATATATTTCATATATATTCAATCAAAGTGAATACTCATCATAATATAATATACAAGTATGTTTCATCAAAGTTTAAATTTAATTTTTAATTAAATTTCTCCCTCAAAGACATTTTTAAGACTAAATAAATTTTAAAAAAATTGACAAACATGACTAACTTTTTTATTATTTTTAAAATAAAAGAAGTTGAAACTTTTATTTTATTTTAAATATTATTTCAACTAGATAAAAAACAAACATAATTTATTTATTAAAAATCCCTTTTTTATATTTTATTATATAAGATCTCTGACCAGTAGCATTGATGAATACTTTTTTTTTTATAAATAGAGGGGCAAGATTTTTTGTTTATCCCAATGGGCTTTTTTATTTCACTCGCATTCCGAAAATTGAGAGGTTTCTTCAATATGGGCACATACTTTTTGTCAACAAGTTAAAAGTTCAAAAAAAAAAAAAAAAAAAAAAAAGTTTGTGTGTGAGCTAACGTGTAATCAGATGGTCTTGCGCAGGAATTGAAAACAGCAAAATAAAAATAGACAGAAAAGGGTCTTGCCTGCTTGCTTTGCCTTTGCTCCGCATGATTGCTAAATAAAAACAAAACCAAAATCAAACCAACACTCGTACGGTAAAGATTAAAGATGCAAATGGAATTAGACGTGAATTTAATTACATAAACTAAAGGGGAGCCTTATATACTTGATCACACCTTAGAATACACTTAGGCTTAGGATAGACACATAAAAATGGAGAAACTATACAGTTATGCTATTTACAACGTATTTACAAAATACTTTTTGCTGTACTAAAAAAATATAAATAACGTGGGAGAGAGGAAATAGTAGAATAAAAGAATTGCTTGAACAAAAAAATCAAATAAAAATATCAAAAAAGTAAAATATCATTAATTTGTTATGTATTTTAATTCCAATAATAATCTTCGTTTTCAAAAAAAAAAAAAAAAAAAAAAAAAAATGTGTATGCTTATAAAGTAACATAACAAAAAACTATTTAACTTCAAATTGAAAATCATGGAATATTTTTACATGAGTGATATAGAAGATAAAAAAATCATTGCAAGTGAATATGAATTCATATTTTTCTCTGATTCATATCTTAAAATTGTGTTTTTATATTAAAAAAAAAATACATACATACATGCATGTATTTTTTTATGTATATAATAGCAGTAGCAATACCAACAGAAACTGTGATTTAGATTTTAAATATATTCAAAGCAATGACGTAAAAATTTACGACTAAAAAAAAAACTGACTGTATAAACATTCAACAAGATTATTCTACTACACGTAATGAGGCATGAATACATATATAGTTGTATATGAAGAGAATATTTTTATATAATAATTCATGGAAATATGATACATCACATGAACATGCCAGAAATATACATTATAACAAAAAAGTATAGAATATTTTTATTATAAATGATAAAAGACAAATGATGTATAGAACAATAAATTTATTTCTCCCCCTCTCCCATCCTTTGGGTCCGCCGCGTATGTAGTTTTACTGTGTCACAACTGCTGGGGTTTTCACATGATGCGATAAATCGCCGTGCAAAAGAGAGAGAAAAAGAGAAAAAAAACGCAACAGTTGTTATCTACCACCTTGTTACCCTCAATGTATATGAACTATCATGACATGTGCATAGGTCAAAATGTTTCTTTTTATTTCAATATTATACTCTATATTCAAACAGATTCACAAAATTTTCTTTATAAAAAAAGCTGTTGAAACCATGTGTTAAAAATTAAAAAAATAAATAAAAAAATCACACAATTGCCAAAAAAAAGTTTTTAAAGATAATTTTAAAAGGCTTTATTATTATAAAAGTATAAGAGAATAAATTATATTTTTAACTCCTTCATAGTACTTTAATATTATCGCTCATGAACATTTAGATATATAGTTTTACAATATCTTGCCTTTAAAAATAATTCATATTATTAAATTTTATTTTCATCGTTTTCAAGATATTTTTGAAATTCAATTTCTGACATGTTGTATATAAGTAAGAATATCATTTTCATAAAATATGCATAAGTTCAAGCAACAAGTGAATGTTAAGGGTTTAAAATTAAACTTGAGTTTTGGTAAAGAAATTTTAAAAGAGAAAAGTTATTTTACATATATTATTTGAGCTATATGAAAATGTCATGTTATAATAATAAACGTATAAGATTGTTTATACTCGGGTTAAAATAGTATATAGTTCTTACAAATTACTGTTATTAAAATGTTTTTATCGAATATTGAGTGTATGTCTTAGATTTTTAAAATGTAGTTTATAAGTCTCGATAGTTTTTTAATAAAAAATAAAAAAAATCTTAGTATACCCTTTAGTTACAAGTTACAAGGAACGAACTTTACTTTAAGAGTATGTAATTTACTTTTTATATTATATACAATTCATTATTTAAGTCTTACAAAAAAATAATGCGAATGTAATTTCATGCATGGAAGAACATTTAAAAGCTGTTAAAATTACAAATGTTACGTACATTTTAAGTATAAGTCATGTCTTACAAATGAGAATTTTTTTTTTCTTAAGTGGGTACTTTAATATAAAATGAAATTATACAGTATGTTTGTGTTTGGTGTAAAAATATTTGGGCTTTTTTCATTGTTTTTATTACCCTTCATGAAAATTTTGTTTGTTATTTTGTTGAATACTTAGGTATATAGTTGTCTTATGAATAAATTTTGCACGTATTATTTCAGACCCTCCTGAGATTGAGGTTGAGCGCAGCTGGGTGCATTCAGGCGAGGGTTACGAGGCGCAGCTCGTGTGCATCGTGCATGCTGAACCACCTGCAGATGTAAGTACTTAACAGATTTTAAATCTTTATTAAAATTAAAATAATAATTCATAGTTTTATAAACGTATATATTTTAAGACTTCATTAATGAAGTTTTCTCTTCCATAAATCTAACTTAAATTTCAAAAATTATATCAAATAAAAAAGTTAGTGTTTAAAATTTGCTGACTACAGAAGTGGTTGCAAAATACGCAACATATTCAACCATCCACTATCGCATAAAGCCAATATATATATATATATATATATATATATATATATATATATATATATATATATATATATATATATATTGTATATATATATATATATATATATATATATAGTACATATATATATATATATATATATATATATATATATATATATATATATATATATATATATATTAAATAAAAGAAAAGGAAAAGCAGATTTTTTCCCTAGCCACATGGAATTCAACAAAGAAATAAAATTTATACTGATTTGGCAGTATTTTAAAATTCTACTACTTATTGATAATGATCAGTATTGATTTTTGCTAGTATTTGCTTTGAAATGCCAAGTTCCTATAGTTCCATTAAAACCTAATTTAAAGTTGAATCGTTACATTTTTTTTCTTCTATATTTAATAATAAAAACTGCTTCTTCATATTTTAACTCAATAATACTAGAGTATAAATTGCTTATACCATTAACGAACAAGCCATACTGCGGCGGTAGACTTTGGTGACCGATTAGTTCCATTTCCGCTTTTCTTATCTTTGCTGAGCCAGCTAGCTTAGTGGCGACGACGTTTTTGTCTCACTACTCTCTCGATGACGCCATATCGGTGGGGTTTGGGGTAAAAGGCGGTGAATTGGGAGTGAATAAGTGAAGGAGGGGTAGCGGGGGTGCGTGCAACAAAGTGCCCCGCCCAATACTGAGCGTGTTATAGCAAGCTGGAGAAGCCCGTGGTCCCCAGTGATACTACGCCAACTTTGTATACAATGTATGGCTACTAAACACGAGAGAGAGAGAGAGAGAGAGAGAGAGAGAGAGAGAGAGAGAGAGAGAGAGAGAGAGAGAGAGAGAGAGAGAGAGAGAGAGAGAGAGAGAGAAATCTTCTTGACTCCAGCTTAACGTGAATAGAGCTTCGTGTATAGAGAATGATTACACGCTCGAGTTAATGGAACCACAACAACCCAAAGAAGACAATGTGTTGGCTAGTATATATATTATACAGGGAAGGTCTAAACATTTGAGTAAGGAGAGAAGAGAGGGAGTATGTAAGAGAGTCTGTGGATGGGGTATATTGTATATATATGAGGTTTTTGGAGTGAGGAGAAAGATAGCGAAAAGAGGTTGCTAATACAACTTAGAGAGTCCAGTAAAGTGTACTCAAGCTTAGCATTTAATAACATTAGTACATAGTTGTATGTGTATATAAGTAAGTCTGAATAAAGTTTTATTTTATTCATTTCTATATTAAGCAAAATCAACATGTTATAGTATGCATGTTTGTATGCAAACGTACACATACAAGAAGAAGTGTTGTGGAGTCATAGTTTTCTTTTTGTTATAAAATGAAATTGTATCCCACCAGACTGTCTTATTGATTAATTTCTGTAAGTTTGTTACTGTTGAAACTTGTGGTATTTCTATAAAAGATTTTATAATTAACGTTTGGTAACAATATCTCTCTATCAATATGCGAGACCACGCGGAACTCTACTTTTATCTCTCTTCTATTGCCACTGATAAAAGCACATCCCCAGATTTACATCACTTAATTTTATAAAGAGAAAGGGAGAAAAACAGATGAATGAGATTGGCTAGAAATTCGTATAAATGTTCTTCAATAACTTTATATAAAATGTATAGTTTCAAATGGAAAATATTGAAATTGTTGAAATTGATACATATTTCATACGTCAGTATTAAATTGATTTCCTTTACTTGATCAAATATTCATATTAATATAGTTGTACGAATTGAAAATAATCCTACATTAATAAAATGTTACCACATTTATGATTTTCATAATATTAATCGCATTTTGATTTTATTTTTAGCTTGTAATACTTGTTAAATTTAGCTTTTAAAATATCAAAAATTAGCTTTTATTTTATATTATGCTACACTAATTATTATTTAATAAATAATAGAGCTTATTATTTGAAAAAAAATCCTCTTTGCAATTCGCATTTTGTATTTATCAAGTGAATCAAGTTAATATTATTAATATTAACTTGATTATTTTTTTGTCTTTTGTGTAAATATTTGTTCTAATTTTAAACTGTTTATATGAAATCAGTGGATCGATAACGAAATATTTCATTCCACTTTAAAAACATCTTAAATACAAAATTTTATAATTGGAAGGAGAAAAAAAGAAAAAGAAAAAAAAAACGAATTTCGTGGAGGTATAATGAAAGTTTGCTGGACAGTGTAATTGAAACGAACAAGCACGCAAGCAAGCTCAGGATCTCTCTCTCTCTCTCTCTCTCTCTCTCTCTCTCTCTCTCTCTCTCTCTCTCTCTCTCTCTCTCTCTCTCTCATTTCTACGAACACATTACCAATTAGAGAGGTGATTATTCCACGACAATTAGCAGAGGCAAACCTCTACAATGTTGAATCAGCGTTTACTTTTGAAACACAATTCTCTGCATCACAGCTTCATCATCATAATTCAAGCGTAATTTATTTGAATATCCATATGATTATTGCGTGTGTGTATTACATTGTTTGTTTTTTTGATGTTATATAATTATATATACAATACATAGAAGTTCGTATATGTCTAATTAGTTACAATTTGAAACCAAAAATATTTAATTTCATTTATATAACCATAGCACATTATGTACAGTTAAAATTTATAAATAATTTTAATATATTGGTCATAATTATTCTGTTCCTCTTAAACATTCATTCATAAATAGGTTTCAGTAACTACACTACACAATATTATTAAAAGTCAGGTTTATCTTGGCAGTGTTTCATTATATTGAATTTTTCAAAACTTTTAGTTTTCTTTGCAAAATAATAATAATAAAATCTTGCGAGATACATTTCAAAAAGACAAAATATTAAATAATAATATTAACAAAAAATAATAATAAAAAAAGTTAGATTAAAATGTGGTTATGAATATTAAGTAATATTATATAAGTTTAGGCTATGTAATATATATATATTATATATATAGTCCCTAAGATGAATTACCGTTGTTACACTAAAGCTAAAAGTTTCCTCTCTACCCTTCCTTATACATATACATTGTAGCTGCAGGCTACTGCGTTACGTTACGTTACGAACTCTTAAGATGACACTGTTAATAATGCACAGGACGAGCTTATGATTAATTTAACCTTTGCCAGTCGTCCGTGTCTTACTTGGCTTCACTCATGTCTTTATATACATACTCTATAGAAATTATAAAATATATTTTTTATCATCGCATGTCTTACCTTTACATTAAAATATTATACTAAAATGACCCATGTTAACATAATTCTATAAACTTTCATGTTATTGTGTTTGGCCCCGGGTAACTTTAAGTATTTTATATTGCATTTATCCGGCGCTGGTATATAATATTTCTATCAAAATTTAATATTATGTTTACAAAAATACTCATTGAAAGAAAAACTTTTTTTTTTTTTTTGTATCGATTTTTATAAAGAATATTATTATGCATATACACTCCATAGAGATTTAAAATTTTGTTTATAAAATTTAATATATTTTAGCTCAACTTTCATGTGCATGTAGTTTATATAATATATATTTATAATACATACACAGCAAAATTTAGTCCTCAAGAAGAACCCAGTTTTTTTTTTTTTTTTTTTTTTTTTTTTTTCAAAAAAAGTAACAAAGTACTTTAGCTTAAAACGTTGTTAGAGAACGCAAAATAAAACATTACTTTTTATATTTTATTACTTTTTTTGAAAATATATTAAATGTGAATGATGTTTTGTTTTTCTTTCTTTCTCTCTCTCTCTCTCTCTCTCTCTCTCTCTCTCTCTCTCTCTCTCTCTCTCTCTCTCTCTCTCTCTCTCTCTCTCACTGTGTGTTTCTTTTTTTTTCAACATACAGTATAAGTGTTGAAGGGGGTCAGAGGGCACGCACAACATGTAGAAACATACGTGACCAAGATGGCGTGACTGCGCACCATCACTCACATCAGTCATCATGGGTTTTGCTGTAAGCATGTGAGAGAGGGTGGCTTAAGGGTGGAATGTTTAGGGGGGTAGTTTATGTGACGTCACTACTAAACAGGAAATATTATCTCATCAGTAACCTAGCTATAACCAGAGCAAAAATAAAATATTTCTCTCTTTCTCTCTCTCTCTCCCTTTCCTTTTTATTATTGTAAGTCTTGTACAAAAAAGTAGAAAAACAAAACGTAAATTTTATACCAACCAGGTTTATTAAGATCGCATCACAAGAACACGCAAACATGCACACTTTATCATAGTAACCCAGACCTGCAAGGCTTTAGACGCATACAAGTCTCATTATATTATATATATAATACATATAAGCATGTTGTTTTGCGTTGTTTCCATATACTTATAGTAGCACACGTTAGACTTAAAAAAAAAAAGAGACGAGGTACTAAATTCAAAAGTTGTAGGGTGTTTATAAGTATAATTAGCTTGTTCCCCTTCTTTTATATTTCTCAAATTAATTTATCACTTTTAAGTTAAAATAAAAAGTAAAAAAATAAAAAGAAGAAATAAAATATTTGTCATGGCTTTAATGTTTCTTTTGTTATTATATTTATGCTTTTGAATTGTGAAAAAAAAAAAAGCTTAGTTCCGGTGGACTATACAAAGATATTTGTATCATTAGTTTTGAAAGTAGTAATCGTATAAAATACTAAGTCCTTTTTTTTCTGTTTAATAGGTTTAATTTAGAGAACAAAAAAGCTAGGAAATGGAAATAAACATAAATATTTTAACGTCAAAATAAATGTTTTCACATTATTTTAATGTAATGCTGGAAGGAAAAAAACACAAATAATACTGTTTATATATTTTTTGTTATAATAATAATAATAAAAATGTAGTAAAATAAACAAAAGCAAATTAATAGAATGCATTTCAGAAATTCTTTGAGCATAATAATTAATTACTATATCAAATTATTTTTCATCTTTATGTTTTCAGAATGCAAAAGAATAATTGTTATTTTAATAAACATAAAAGACAAAAATATATACTGTACTGTATGTACAGAAAATTACATTTATCTTTATTATTATTAAAAAAAAAGTTTTAAATTTTCATACTAGACTCATTATTATAAGATGCAATAGAAAATTTTTCTTAATTTATTTATAACAAGAAAAAGTTGCTTAATGTTAAAATAATTATAAAATATATCTTTAATATTTTTAAACACGATAAAAAAGTACTTTTTTTTTTGAAAAAAAAAAAAAAAAAAAAGTTTTACACTTAATACAAAGGCAATCTGTTCTATTTATATATATTTGTATACGGAATAAATTTATCGACCTAATATTTTTGTTTCTTATCTTTTTAAACTTTTTTTTTTTTTTTTTTTTTGTTATTAATAAATAAATATAAAGTTTGATTAACAAAAGTCACGTAGTTGACATTTAAGAATTAAGCCCTCTTGATTCTATACTGACTCACGCATAATTTTGTTTAACTTTATATAAGACTCTGTACATATAGGATCCTATAAACTTTGTTTATAAAGTTGCTATATAGAGTTACTATAAATGTATGCACGTATATTGTTCGATATTATTATATTGTATGTAGGTTTGCTGCTGACAAACAGTATAACGTTTTATTTAAGAATAAATTCGATACTTCATATTGTTATTATATTATAATTCTAAAGTAAAGCTTATTATATAGTTGTTATATATAACTGTATATGTTTATAATGTTATATTCAGTATAAAATCTACTTTGAAAAAGCTGTTAAGTGTTGTCGATCACGAAACACACGTTCTCTTGTAAAACTTGTAATTGAATCTACCGTGTGCTTGAGTTTTAAAGCTCTTTTGCTACTTGTGTGTATATATATATTATACAGTATGTTTGTGTACAAAATTACTGCAAACCTCAGTTATAAAATAATAACATGATTTTTATAATATTTAAAATTATTGATTATAAATTATTAAAAGCACCCTTTTTTTTTTTTTTTTCTTTGTTACATTTTTATAAAATAATTTTAGTGTTATTAAAAAAAAAAAAAAAAAAAAAAAAAAAAAGGAGAAAGAGAAAGAAATAAGAAGAAGAAAAATGAGAAAGAAAATTGGTCGCTACCGCTGCTGTCGTATACACTATTCGGCGTTCTTTCCTGTTATGAATATTAATGAGTGTGCTAAGAATGGCCGTAAATCAGGAAATGAGGCAGTACGGAAGCAGCGACAGTCATCAGACCACGGGAACAGTGGGGAGAATTAGAGGGGTAAAGAAAAGAATTAGGCGCCACATCAACAAGAAACGACAATTTTTGCTTTTAACAACCAAATCTCATATATCTTCATTAATATTATACCTTTGCATGCAATACACATTTTCAGCACTCATCTCCCCTTTTTGCCTCCATGTGTATGGTGGTAGTGGCCGTAACAAAGTAAAAAAAAAGTGTTACCTTTTTTCTTACAATGTTCGTTGTTTAATTAAAATTATTGTAAAGTATTTCTAAGTCGTACGTTTGCAAATCATATTCACTTTGATTTATAATTACTTATATTTAATTACAAACCAGCTTTTTGCTTTCATGAAACTAAGTCTTTACGAATCATTTTACAATAATGCAATATACATATATAGCAGGAAATTTTCATGATTCTCTCTATTCAATCAAATTTAGTGTCAAATTTATATCGTTACAATCTATTGAATTTGAAATCACTTGCAAATAATATTCGTGTTTATGTTTGAAATTTATTGTGATGAATACAACCATTAAATACTAAAATTAATATCATATCAGAGTATAAATTTACAAATTTACTATCAATTATTATTATTAATTATCCTCCAAAAACTAATATTACAATAATGAATAATTATTTAAAATCAATCAATTAGATGTACTATACAAAGCAAACTCATGCTATCAATTAAACATTCAGTCCGCGCAATATGATTTGTTTGATTATTTAATTGAAAGTTTAAATTTGCATATAATATATTATTGTATAAATTGTGGTAAATTCTACCAATATTAAATTGCAGATATAGAATATGAGTAAAGGGTTTATATAGTTACCACAGAGAAAAGGGGTTAATTTAATTGCTTTTGGGGTTTAAAATAATTTGTTCACCATCAATATATAGGGTAAAAATTATACAATAAAGACAGGTGAATGTAGAAACAAATGTTTGCTTTTTATCAACATTATATTTTGTGATCAAGTTAGCAGAAGAAACTAACACATGCATTTAAGAGGATGGTAATAGTTTCAAATATACACAAAAACGAGAAAATAGCAAGCACGGAAATGTATAAGAAGGTAGACATGGAGGAAAACTCTGCCTTGCTTTCATAGTAAAAAAAAAAGGGGGGGATGAGAAAAAGGCGTAAGGCCGGCGGGCCTAATTGAATTTAGGGCTCCCTTGCTACCAAGCGTAGCTCCTACTATCCTGTTGTATTATAGTGGCGCTTCTGTCAGCAAGTATGTAGCACCATTACCGGCTGAGTAATTGCCCCGGACTTTAGAGCATATATATATATATATATATATATATATATATATACTGTATATAGTGGTACACAAGCTCCCACAGCTCTATGCCTTACACCCTTAGGGGATACACTGAACTTGTCTTTACAGTACACACACACATACATGCGTACATACACCCTGCTTTAGCTATACTGTGTAGTGAAGTGATGTATGTACTGTACATAGAGGCTAACTTTTAGATACCTGAAGAACTTTATCTACTAACAAACTACATTGCTTTATATTTTTAATGACAATAATTTTAGTACGAGGAACATTTTTTTTGTATCATTAAAACGAGAAAGTTTAACATTAAAATTGTGGCATAACAAAATTATATCTATTTTATTCAATTGTATCATTATTTTTAATATCAAAGGACTACTTTATTTATTTTGTATATTCAAAAATATTTATGATAGTTTTAAATAAATAAAATTTACATACCTGGTCCCAACTGGTACATTATTTTTTTCCTTTCTTTTTTTAATGCAATAAAAATTTTAATTCCCCCCTCCCCTTAATGTTTGAAGACTAAAATAAATATTATTTTACTGGACGTGAGTTAGAATTAGATATGTGTGGTCAGGCTTTTTTTTTTATTAATTATTTAAGGTTTCAATTAATTCCTTGAAAATGTAGCTTGAAAACTACGTGACGTAGTTGATTATTTAGATTCTGATTTGTTGCAAAACAAGTATAATCAAATCTACATACTCATCACAACAGAAAGCTTTTCATTTTGCTTTGCAGCTGTAGCTCCTTTATATATGTTTTTCTTTTTCCATTTTTACTCATTCATATAAAAAACACGAGTGTGGACAAAACTCTTCAACCGAGTTCGAGAAAAATATAAATTTGCGAGTGGGTACGAACATCGTTTCTATGTACGAGGTCTGTTATTTTTCTCGCGTTTAATTGCTAGCGGCGGATGGCGACGGAGTGTAACACGGTCTCTCTTTCTTTCTGTTTCACCCCCTGCTCTACTCGCTACGCACTGACGCGGATGAATTTTCTCTCTTTTTTTTCCGTCTTCTCTCTAACTCAAAGCTTGTTCCCGGGATCTGCAAGGGTGGACCTCAACTCCCTAAGCACAAGGGTGCGTTAAAACACCACTCTCTCTCTCTCTCTCTCGCTCTCTCCGCTCTCTCTTCGCCTAATTCGAACACGATGGATCACAGCGTGTGAAAGCCTTGAGACGACGACATTCAATGTCGCATGCTATATGCAACATTTCCTCCAACAAACTCTCGACACGAAAAAAAAATCACAAAAAAATGCTTATTACTTAATGGGTTTTATTTTTAAGTTATTTTACATGTAATTATGTAAGAATGACATATATTTAAAAAAGACAAAGAAAAAAAGAAAGAGAAGCAAGCAAAACTTTTCTTATTTTAAAATTTATTCCCCACAATGAAAGATTCTTATTTCAAAGATTTCAGTAATTTTATTTTGCAAGAGTTAGCAGATGTATTATCAGCTTAACATAGTTCTTTTTTCAGAGATATTATTTGATGTGATAATCTGATTAGTAAGTGCAAAGTTTGTAAAATTAGTTCCTGTTGACAAAATGACGATGGATATATAGATAAAAAAGATAGAACGTGATAGAAACCAATTGTATGGCAACAATCAAGCTCTAAAAAGAAGTGTGACGAGCAATTTTCAACATCGTTTTCCAACCTATATAAGTAGTGTTGGATACTAAAACTCAATGAACAGCATTCTAACGAGTCTTTTCCTGTACTGGAGGAAAAAAATAAAGATTTTTTTTACCATTTTTTTAAACCTATTATATAAAAAGGAATAATAAAAGAAATTTTTAGTGAGATAAAAAGTTTCCTCGTTATTTTTTAAGTCTAAATAAATGAAATTACACAGTTATAAAATTAAAAAATTCCTTTAGCCATAAAAGAAAAAAAAGTTAAATGTTTTTATTAAAATGTTTCAATACTTTGTTGATGCAATTTAAATAATTAAAGCTTGTGGTTTTATTAATTAAAGTTTAATGAAAGACAGAAAATTTAAATTATATTGCTTTTTTTTAACCACAGACGAAAACTATATATATATATATATATATATATATATATATATATATATATATATATATATATATATATATATATATATATATATATATATATTTTTTTTTTTTTTTTTTTTTTTTTTTTGAGGATAATAATTCATAAATAATGTTTTTAAACATAACATATGTGTATGTATATATATCATATATATATATATATATATATATATATATATATATATATATATATATATAAATTGCATCCTGGGATTCATGAATATTAAATTATAAGCATTTTTTTTCATTCACTAATTGGCAATCGCTCGCTATGCGAAGAGATGTATTGAGTGCCCAAAGCGTTGCATAACTTGCAGGATATTTCTGAAATGGATGTCTGCATGCGTCCATTTTCAAATTCATTACTTTTAATGACGTTATAGTATACCAAAGTCAATAAACTATGGAAATCTAATAAGTGTAGAAACCTTTTAATCATAAATAACTATTGGATGTAGAAAAAAAAAAAGAAAAAAAAAAAAAAGGGCAATGACATAGAAATCGCTTGGTTAACAGTTTTTAAAGCCTTTTTAAGGGCCTCTTTCAATATTATAGTCTGTCTATATAACAATAAAAAGTTAGAGAGTTAAAAGATAATTTTCTCGTTGAGTTGAAGGGGGTCTATCAAATTGAACGACAATAGTTTAACAGTTAAGTGTTAGGGATAAAAAGTTGGCACTGGACCTACACTATCTACCTTTTATTTTTACTTTCTCTCTCTCTTCTTGTACATATAGATAGGGCAACTGGAGAGCGAGATATAGAGAGAAAAATTGGGTTCCCTTGAGCACTTGATCGTGTCACCAAGATGCGCGTTCGCACGCACTGCCGCGCTAACTCCATATACAGGAGTAATAGTGTCTTCATTTTTTTTTCTTCTTCTTCTTCTTTTTTTTTTTTTTTTTTGTGAACTGCGATGCGTGAGGATCAGCTGAACGCGCGACATTTGGCTCTCTGTACTTTCTTCTCTAATCCTCACACACTAGAAAGAAATCGATATATAGAGAAACTAAACTTGCCTTTACTGAACTTTCCTCTTATCTCCAACTGTTGGCATCGCCATGTATGTACTGTACGTACGTGAACGTACAATATATACGTGTGTGTGTGTGTGTGTGTGTATATTCATACATAGTATAGGAGTAAAGTTACATAAGAGAAAATATGTTTCCTATAACAAATGCTGCAAAGAATGTGAAATAGCAAACCGAGGTAAAGAATTGAAGAAAAGGATGGGGGGAAGTTTTGCAATGTCAACTGATGAAGGCGCGGTGTAGAAAGGACCACTACTAACCAAAAAATAAAATAAAAAACCTCTTTCTCACTTTCACCGCAAACACATTTTACTCTTACATCGTGAATTTCTATCACGTCCTCTAAAAGGACTCGAAGAGGGAAAAGAGAGGAGAAAGGGATTAGTTTCAGATGCTGTCTCACACTAGAAAACCTTTAGCAAAAGTTTTGTCAACATTTCCTTATATATAAATGTCATCTATATATAAATATACAGTATATATATACTGTTGCTTGCCTGTCTAACTTTTGTATTTGTCAAGAGTTTTGCTTTTGCATGCTGTGTAGTATATATCATGACATATCTTGTGACATCTTTCTTATTATTATACTTCTTGTTGCTGAAAGGCTTAAACGTTCTTTTGTGCGTTTGTATTTATATAGAAATTTTAAGATATTGACTAAACATTTTTTAAATAATGTCAACATTTTTGCAATCATATATTTGCAACACACACATATATAAATACAAAACAATACTAAACACTGCTTGGTTTTTATGTTTTAGGTGTTGTGGTACCGAGATACACTAAGACTGGACACCACTGAACGTCGATACAGCGAAGTACGAGGCAGTCGGCATACGCTTATCATCCGCAAAGTACAGAGCTCTGATTTCGGCAACTATAGCTGCTTGGCAGATAATACCCTGGGAAAAAGTCGACAATATCTAGAGCTCTCCGGTAAGTGAAATAGCATCATCTCAAGCATTTAATTTCAGTCTTTTCTAAATTTCAAATAACGTTTTCAAAATGCTAATTAATTCTACTTTCGTCTCTTTATATACTTTTTATTTGATTTTATTTTGCATCCTGATGATTCCTTCGATGAAAGTAATTTTAAGACCCTATTCGTAAATCAAATCAACTGCCAATGTTAGCTCCATTTATGGTTTAAATTCTAAAATCAATTGCTTGATTTTCTTGCAGTCTAAATCCTTCTATATACTCTACAAGAAAGTCATCTCTCTCTCTCTCTCTCTCTCTCTCTCTCTCTCTCTCTCTCTCTCTCTCTCTCTCTCTCTCTTATTCCAGCTTTAACCTTTCTCTTCTTAAGCTAACACAATTTATTTTATCATTTCCATTGACCATATTATATATATTCCATTTCAATCCGTATTAAATTTTACCTTAAATGTAATAGAGGAAGAAAATCCTCCCTCCCTCCATACATAAGTCTTTCCATTATATTATAGAAAGTTACATTATATTTCTCGATATCCTTTTTCTCTCTTTTGTATTACTATACACTTATAAATCGTATTAAAAGGTTTTATCAAACTTTATGACTTAATTAAACTAATTTAAAATATATAATATTAAATTTAAAATTTTCAATCTTATATTAAATAATCATTTTAATACAATATAAAAGCTTTTTGCATATATTATATGAAATATAAAACCATTAACGATTTTAACCCTTGTACCTTCATATCAGTGTATATAATCCTAACTAAGAATAAGCAATTAATGGTAAGATTGGTGGTTAAATGTGTAGTCTTCTCTTCTCTCCCCCCCCCCTTTTTTTTTTTTTTTTTTTTACACGCGACAGCTCGATAAATTTAAATTGCCTGCTTTCTACTGCCTTCCTCTCTTCACCCGACTCACCTTTGAGTGGCTGAGAGTGCAGTTAAGTTTCAAATGCTTGCCTGACCAGAATATACGATCACCATTTTCTCCCTCTCTCTCTCTTTATACGTAATATGACCTCTGAAATGACCCACCCCTTATACAGCCCCCATCACCTTTTTTTAGATCATCGATGGATTTTTTTTTCTCTCGAGTGCGCAGATTTATTGGACATGAGAGTGGCAATCCAGACGACTTAACTTTTTGTAATACACGAGTGAGCAGAATTCGTACGTGTCTGGCTTCATACCGACATTAATTGGACTGACCATAAGAATTGTGACGTGATCAATGTTATAACTGCGAGTGAATAATTTTTTATACATGTAATATCAAAGAATGCGTGATTTTCATATTAAAAAAAATGTCAGCTGTAGTAAAAGGTTTTGTAATATAAAAAGGTCATTTTAAGTTATAATTTTCCCAATATATATATATATATATTATATATATATAATTCCATTCCTAGAAGTTAAGTTCACATTGAAAATTGGCACTAACGAGTTTTTTTTTCTTTCAAATTTATAAATTTTGCTTTATTTTGCTATCTTTTTTATTATTAATAGGGCCAGGCTGGCCATAATATTTAGGGAATAAACACCTCTTGCACCTTTGCTAGTCTCATTTTTCCACGCCTCTTGAATCCTTTGCAAATGGAAAGATCCCTCTCGTACCATCGATTGTACCATACAAGTTTTGGTACACAGCCCAATTTTTATTATTATTTTTTTTAGCTACCCCAACTTAAATAGTAATAATTTTATTTAAGAGACACACACGGCTATTTCAGCCACATTACATGTTCTTGACCAGAAAATTACAATATAATTACATAATAAAATTTAGAGCACAAAACAAACATAATACTTCATGAGTTAGCGCTACTTTTAACAGACTAATTTATTGTTACCTTAATGATATTTATATTTGCGTAATATCTTAACAAACCTGAAAATCAACGTTGATTTGGCCGGAGTAATTGATTTCTAATTTATTTTCCGTTCACAAAATGCCGCTGCCGGTCACTGACGTCACAGCTCGCCTGGTCCACGCGCAAGTAAACCGGGCGAGCTGTGACGTCAGTGACCGGTAGCAGCATTTTGTGAATGGAAAATAGATTAGAAATCAATGACTCCGGCCAAATCAACGTTGATTTTCAGGTTTGCTAGGTTATTACGCAACTTTTTTGTTCAAGGTGTTCTACGCCTTTAAGCATTCAATTAGCTCATCTCTCACAATTAATATTATGAATTGCACAAAAAGTTGAGATTTCATTTGTTGCTATATTCTCTTTATGTTTATTACAATAAGTAAATAAAAAATTGATCAAAATAATATTAAAAATTTTAAGGACAAATACTTAACCCGAGGTATGAAAGTTATACAAAATGAAGCAAGCAAGTAATAAGCTCGACTCTACACTTTTGCTTGCTTTCTGGAGCGCAAAATCTCGTGCTCGCGTTATGCCTCTCTCTCTCTCTCTCTCTCTCTCTCTCTTCATCCTTGCCCATCATTACTTGCCACCCACCCACCACATTGACGATACGCGAATTTGTAGCTAATCCTTCCACACCAAGCCACCCGTCACGAGCAAGATTCAAACCCTGAGCTTCAGCAACCAATTTAAATGCTAATAAAGTCAATATAGAATTAACAAAAAAGTTTCTCATAATATACTTTTTTGTATTATATTGTAACTTTCACTACACGTAATGCAGATTTCTCTCTCTCTCTCTCTCTCTCTCTCTCTCTCTCTCTCTCTCTCTCTCTCTCTCTCTCTCTCTCTCTCTCTCTCTCTTTCTCTACCTCTCTACTTTACAGTATTTTAAGTAACTACCTAATGTTTTTTATTGCTTTGTATTTCTCTTACGGACCTGAAAGAATAATTAATTGACTTTTTGTTTTGTTGTTTTTTATCATCAAAATATTTTTAACTCATCAATAGAGAAGTTTTTTCTTCTTCTTCTTTTGTTTATCTTGACATGAATGTAAAAAGTCTTTCCGAAGATACATTGAAATTTTTTTCTTCCTCTCTCGTTGCTTCTTATACTGTATAGGGTTAATTAGCATTAGGAGTTTATTTATTTCCATTTCTTTCATGAATTCTCTTCACCCAGAAGCTGAAAGCACGACCTGAAAAGCAAACTCGCCTTCCTTCTCTCTCTCTCTCTCTCTCTCTCTCCTTATTTTTTTCTCTCTTTTTCTTTTCTCCATCCGCCTGTGAGTGATCAGGCGACTCGTGAGAAGGAATATTGAACGAAGCTTTTACTTTGGAACCAACAGATCCAATAAAATAATGATGTCCCAATAGACCTGATGCAATTACCATTTAAAAAAAAAGCGAGAAAACTGATTAGAAATTCAAATTTTAGGCAAAGCGTGATTGATAGTCGTGCAATCGAGTTTACCTTAGCATCAAAAATAAAAATTAATTTCTTACTTTTTTTCTCTTCTTGCTCTTTTTTTATTTGTCTTTTATCGTTTATACCGTCAAAAGCAAACAGAAAAAAAAAATCCAATTTCCTTTCCTAATTTGTTTGTAAGTCAAGCAAATTGACAAAGTTTTATTTTTATGAATATTGCGATGTTTTTAATTTTCTGCTTTCTGCTCTTCTTTATCGTTTAACTATTCTCTTGTCTTTTCGTTGTAAATTTTAATTTTGATGTAATATATATATAAATATTACTAATAATCAATTGTTTAACCTGGTATTGTCTTGTTTTGCAGGTCGTGCCAATAGTGCAGTTTTCCAGAGCAGTCCACATGGTCGTTACCGTGACAGTTTTAACATTTCGTGGTCAGTCGATAGCTATACTCCAGTTGAAGAGTTCAAACTATACTTCCGCAAACTGCCGGTAAGTTTACATTATTTGCAATCCACAAAACTTTTAGCGAACATTGGAGAGAGAGATATATATAGTCAATTATTTCACTTAACTTCATTTATCCAAGATGTTATAATCCTGTTTTAATCCACTATAATCTTCTTCTCTTAAAGTTTCACTTTTAGTTATCATCTCACTTGCAAATTTCATTATATCTTCTTATTAAAGTTCATTCAAATCAAACATAAAATGCCTATAGAACAGAGAGTAAGAACGATATATATGCTAAAAAAAAAAAAAAAAAAAAAAAAAAGTATTATGCACCCATTCTAGTAAAATAGCATTATTTCAAGTATTAATCTTTACTATACTGTACATGATTATAGTATAAAAACTTATCATATAATAGTTTTCAACTAGCCAGTTTTATAAATTGTACATATTTTAAAAATAATATTAATACATATATCTGCGAAATATGGGATGGAATAATATTTCATATTTATTTTGATATATGTTATTATTTTTGCCAGTTCAATAACGAAAGTAAACAAATAGCAATCTATTTCATATACGTATAACAAAAACACACCAAAGTGCTATATTAATATTATATAAAAAGAGAGTGAATAATATATATATATGAAGATTATATTTCAAACTACAGTTGCTATTTGCTTACCAAATATATATAAAATAATATGAATATGGAACCGTATTTTATTATCTGTATATCTAAAAATGTAAATATTATATTATACCTACGTACAATGTACTATATATGTATATATATATATATATATATATATATATATATATATATATATATATATATATATATATATATTGCGGTAACACAAACAAAAAGTAATATTGTAATACGGTCTTGAAAGTAAACTTTTTTGTAATTAAAAATACAATCCATATAATACGATCACAAATTTTGCAATCTTTTCATATTTCAAAAGTATATATATTATATATATATTATATATAAAACAAAACAACAAAGACTGATTAAAGAGTAATTAAACTTTTTAAGAACAATATATTGCATTTAAAAGTACATGAAAGTGATATTTAATATTGATAATTAACACGTATGCTAAACATGAAAATAATTTGCATATATTGTAAAATAAAAATATGTTTAAAAATAAATGACGTAATATATTATGTAATATTTTATATAGCTACAGGTCTCATCTTTCTCATTAATTATCTTTTCTATAGTGAGAAATATAACAAGTTTGTTTGAAGTTATACTAACTAAGTAAGAATTATTATCTTGTAATATTACCACCCACCCGCATATGCTAATAACGACTTAAAACTACATTGTACAATTTAGGTATATAATTCAAGTACAGCACAACTATACAACTTTGAGAATTATATTATAACTTTTCATACATTTCATATTTAGCAGATTAAAATACATGACTTAATTATGTAATTTACTCATCTAAATTTTTTTATTTAAAAAAATTTATATATTTAAATTATATTTTATACTAACAATGTAAGTTAGAAATGTTAAGAAAACTTCTATTACTTGTTTCAATGTTGCGTATATAAAATTTAAAAAGTAGTTTTAGAAAATCGTTAATGAGCTAAATATCCCACACAATCTTTTGTAACGAGAAAGAAACACTTTTGAGAAAGCTTATTTTGATGATAATGCCTATAATCATTGTAAGTAACACAATAGTGAGTACTGTTTATAGGGCAATGATTATTATTTTACATTACTTGTTTCTCTAAATTTCACTATATTGCAAAAGTCGAGGTGTTAAAAAAATAAAACATGTTAGTTTTTTAGGACAGGCAATTAATTGTTTATTCAATTAAAAAGAGATTCGACTCTTTTTTATTATTATCCGTAAGTCACAATAAAAAAAAACTTTAAACTTTTTTTTTCTTGTTTTGCCTTGTAGTTGCATATTTTAAATACACATCAAAAAATTGTGTGCTCTCATAAATGATAACTATTTCTTTAATAAAAAAAAATAAATAAATATAAAAAAAAAAAAAAAAAAAAAAAAGCTATAACATTTTTATTGTGCCAAAGTGAGCAAAAAAAATATTATTTCTTATTCTGTGCTAGCAGTGTTGAATTATAAAGCTCACGCAGACGTTTTTTGACCATCAAAACACTAAAAGTTTTCGTTACCGTGTGCATGTTGAGCGGCGTAAAAAATATAAGTATGCGTGACTGGTACTGTTCATGTCGCGGTAAATTTACATGACGCGTTGAAATCAAGCCTATATTCCACATCAAGATTATAGCAAAATGTGAAGTTACCATGAAGTATAATAGTTAACAGAAATTGATTTTATTTATTTTTTATTTTTTAATATGTCTACTTTTTTATTTTTTTAATCCTTAGGAATAATTCTTTTGATACACTCTGTAACATCTTACAGCTGCGTAATATAATATATACTGTACTATGTATAACGTAAAATTATTCAAATAATATTTAATAAGTGTTACTGCTATTTAGACAAAATACATTTTCAATTTAGATAAATGCAATTCAATAGGTAAATTATATTTTTTTAAAAATCGGTAGGTCTTGTCTCTTTACGACTAACAAGTAAGTATTTAAATGAGGGGATATACGATGCTACTCTGAAAGAATCACAAATGGCAATTAAATAAGTACTAAAGATCATTAAAAATAATTTTGTTTTGAAAGAACTTCCTATTACTTTTTATTCAGTCATGAGTGAAGCAAGCAATAAATCTAGAGCTGTATAGCCAATAAGTGACATCTTACTAACAAGACGATTGTGCTTTATTACACAGGACAATGATACTTTCATGGGAAGCAACCACTTGGGGCACGTGAGCGATCGTCACCATGCTGTGGGTCACGCAGCACACGTCTCAGGTTACGGACGTGGAGGAGCTGGCCAGAGTGAATGGCGCGATGTCATTATCAACGTGGAGCGTCAGGACCGGCTCTCACAACGTGTATCATATCTCATCCATGGTTTAGAACCCGGCACAGAGTATGAAGCTAAGGTTCAGGCTCGCAATCGCTTTGGATGGAACTCTGTATCCCAAGGATTCCGTTTCAATACACGTAGTTCCGGTAAGTTAAAAAATATATATTATCCTTATTTTCCTTTATATCCTTTTTTTTTTTTTTTTTTGCCTGCTTTTTGACGATGGGGGTTAAGGTTAAAAAAGAAATGTTCTGCTGCTATTTTATTACTTCTATCTTTTGGTAGCATTTCTGCATAAATAATACAAAAAATGGACATATTGTTAGCTTTTCAAAACACCTGTGGCTTTACATTTTTTTGTTTGACCAAAAAATTTCCACTACATTGCCCGAATACTTTCTTCAATACATAGTATGTATTATATTATATTTATGCTATTTTTAAGTTTTAAACTCTGTGTTTAGCTGCTTTAAGATTAGTTATGTTATTGCTTAGCTTTTTGTTTTATTTATTAACTAATTAAAAACTCAATTGATAAATATATAAATATTAAATAAAAAATAAAAGTGATTAATCAATCAATGTAAAATTAAATAAAAAAAATTGCGTAATAGTTTTTTGCCAACTGATCTATTTAATTATATTATTGTGTGCTTTGCTTTTATCCGCTTAAAACAAGAGACACCAGCATCCAGATCCATGTCGTTTGAAAGTTTATTACAGTATTTTCTTCATTATTATTTTACTGAAAGATATTAATGTATTGGAAAAACTTGTGTAAAAAATTGCTTTAATTAACAATTTCATAGAAATTGTCTTTTGTTTATCTTTTTAAAAGTTTCATTAAAAAGAAATGGCTTATTCTTGTGTCTCGAACTATTATGCTCCCAACTATCTGCTCGCGTGCGCATGCTGTCGCTCTCTTTCCTTCGAATCCTACGCATGATGTCATATGGCGTACAAATATTTATTTGTCTTATTCTTCAATTCTTTTATTCTGGCCATATATGTTTTGATTTTTTTTTAAACTTAACAGTGTCAGTGAAAGTTACAGAAAAGCTATCTTCTCATAATTTTAATTAAAAAACAAAACAAATCAAAAATGATAAAACAAAATCCAAGAAAAAGTAAAACTTTTGCTTTGCTCTTAATAGCTGTAGAAGTGAAACACTAAATCTTTAATTTATTGCCAAAGTAAAGTTTTTGTCAGTGTCATTTTTTCTTATAATTTATTGGTGAAAGTAAAATGCTTACTCTGAAAAAGAACAGTTGCAAGCTATTCGTTTTAGATTAATAACAAATATATTTTTTTAACACTGCAGTATTTCAAACATTTTATAAAAGATCAAAATTTTCCAAAGTTTTAAAACCTAGCAAAAGAAAAATGTAGTCAAAATATGGTTCAAGTATTTTGTCTTTAACATCTATACTTCATAGCTTCGTATACTTTTGCAATATTTTTTCAATGTTCTATAATACTTTTTTATTTATTTATGTTGAACATTTGATACGATATTTTGATTATATTTCAGTTAATATTATGTAAAAGTTAATAAATTGTACATCGTGAGGACTATTAAATTAAATATTCAGTATTACCATATTACCGTCGTCGGCGTCGTCAATTAATTTACACCTATGTGCTGAACAAAAACTTTTCAATGCAGTTACTTTTTTAAACCTTTATAGATTATAAAATTTAAATAATATTAATAGTTATATATATATATATATATATATATATATATATATATATATATATATATATATATATATATATATATATATATATTTATATATATATATATATATATATATATATATATATATATATATATAATTTTCGTAATTACCAAAAATAAAAAAAAATTAATTTTAATCTATGTTTACTACATTGATATAATTGTTAAACTGAACTGCAACACGAATTTGTTAATTTTATTTGCCTTGTACGTCATGCATGGCACTGACTTGAGCACTGACTGACCACGTGATCTTTCTGTTTGGCCGCAGAGAACTCCCTGTATGATCCGTCCCCTGAACCTGCCGTTTTCGAAGGTCAGTTCAAGTCTTTTTTTTTTTGTTTTTCATTTTCATTTCATTTTCGTTACATTTTCTGTTTTTCGTCTTCTTTTTTCATCATGCACATATTTGCTCATTTATTTTCGTCTGCTATTATGTAACATTATACGTAAGTTTTTTAGTTGTTTTTTTTACATCTATATTGTAATTAGAATGTATTGAAATAAGTTTTATTCTGCTTTACTTAGCAATTTTAGGTGTATTTTGTCAGTAGTTTAAATCTTATAGACTTTTTTTTTTTTTTTTTTTTTTTTTACTTTAAGAGTATTGCAATTTTTTCCCCCTCATACATCATTAATTTTATATGATGTGAATTCTTTACAGTGTAACAGGTGTATTTCATACATTAAGATTGAGACGTTCATTTTAAAGTTAAATATTTTATAAATATTCTTCTTTACAATTCTGATGAATTGCTTCTATAATTTTCTTGGGTATAATATGAATAATAAAATAATGAAATCTTAATTAAAACTCAATTTAAAGTTTTGAAAACATTTCTCTTTATATATATATATATATATATATATATATATATATATATATATATATATATATATATATATATATATATATATATATATATATATATATATATATTTATATATATTATATATTATACAATTAATTCAGTTCTTTTAATTTGTAATCTGTTTACTGATTAATATTCACTTCTCAGATATTTGAAACGTAAAATAATTTACATTAACTTAAAAACTTTTTTTTTTTTTTTTACTTAGAAAGTGGTGGTGGATAATAATGATTTAAAAAAAATAATAAACAGTCATTATTATATAATATTTTTCTTTTTAATTTATGAGGTGTATTTTTAAAATAGCCTCTTCAAAATTCTCTCATATCATAATTAGATTATACAATATCATACTTATCAACTTAACTTTATGCCTATTTTAATACAAATATTTGAAATATCATAAAGTAAATTCTGTAAACATTGTATATATAGTTTAAACATATAATTACTATAGTATGAATGAAGTTAAAAGTAAATTTTGTGTTGGTGAATTCATAATAAATTTATGGTTTGTGTGGTTGTAATACGCAGATGGTATACATTATGAAGCAGCAGCAGCAGCTAGAATATTGTATAATGTAACGTTTTGGTATTTTGTTGACTGAAGTTTGTGGTTTACAGAGCCTGAAGTTCGCGACTTGGGTATGACTGCTGCGGCTGGCGGCGGTGGAGCAGGACGAGTTCATGCTAACTGGAGCGTCGCTGCCTTAGGATTGGCATTACTTCTACTCTTCACTTTAGTGGGAGCCTCCAGCTGTAACTGTTCGTCATAGGCGCCTTACAGGTAAATAACTTTATTAAATTATATTTTTATTAACTACTTAATAATTAAATGATTTCAACATTGTTTTGATTTAATATTTTATAAAATAGTACTCCCTGTAGTTCATATATATATTTTTGTTTGAAACTATGACGTAAAACATCACCCAAAAAATAATGTATATATTTGTGTATTTTCTTTACAGACTGGTCCACACAATTAGTACCAAACACTTGGCTAAATGAATCATCTGCCGACGACACTAACCTATGACGTCATCGGGTGAACAAGCCTACAAAGAAATCCCAAAGCCATGCAAAGACATTATAAGTCTCCTTTTAGAGACTTGAGTTTACTCCCCCACCCCCCTAAAATACCCCCAAAACCTCCCTAATTAAAATGCTATGGTATCAACATGCAAATATACCCAGTAACAATTCTAAAACTGTGGACACGAAAGTGAGACCAGGAAATTGATCTATATGTTTATATTAATGTAATTGTATTTATAAGCCAAGCATAAATAAGACTACTGTAAATTTTATTAGAGATTTGAAATAATGATTACAAAAATTAATTTTGTACATAATATAATTATATATCAATACATGATTTGATATACAAATAAAATATAGGATCTAATTATGAAAAATTTATTAATATTTTGTATGTAGTTATTAGATTTATCTTTATATGTTTATTTATACCTCAATTTATATCAAATTATAGTTTGATATTTAATAATTTTTGCAACATTATACCAAACTCTAATAATTTTTACATTGAACCTAATTTCTTCAGTAATTAAAAATTCTATAAATGTATATGTCTGAAATAAAATATAAAAAAAAAATTTGAAAGGAAAAAATATAAATATATTTATATGTGTAATTGTATTATTAAAACAACATGTGTTTTATCATATTAAGAAAAAAAAATATTAAATTACCAAATTTTATTTTATTGATGGGTCCAAAACAGAAAACAAAATCAAGAACATGCAAAAGAAGAAGGAGAAGCAGAAGAAAAAAGTGAAGTAGAATTTTTGGTTATTTAATTAGCAGTTTAAATAAATCTTAATGTAAAAAATAATAATATTAATACAAGATTTTTGTTTGTTGATTGTGTGTCTATTTCAATGTGTTAATACTAAGAAAGACTCGGTACATGGCTGAGTGTTAATTAATCAGACTTGTATATGTGAGGACGTGTGTATGAATGTCGTGACTTGCGAACGAAGTGAACCACCCAAACAGTTCATTCTTTCTATATCTGTGAAATAATTAATATAAAACATCAAGAAAGTAATACCAAGTCGTTGAGCGAAAGAAGAAACAAAAAAATTAATGTTATAAATGTTCCTTGCAAAACAGGATTTAATCGGTAGAAAAAAAAATTTATATATAAAAATAACTATAAAAAAAATAACAGTTTATATACCAGAAATTAAATGTTGTGAAAATTATAATTAAAACAATTATTATGTATAAATTAAAAAAAAAGAGAGAAAAAGAGAGTCCCTCCTATTATTAAAAATTACCATTGGAAAAAAAATGAAATGATATTATAGTCAAAAAAAAAGTTTTAAATCTTTTTTAAATATATTTTTATAATATGATTTTCTTATCATTTTGTTGCAAAAAATAAAATAAAAATTATAAATACAAAACTACATACTTATAACAATACATTATACACCGTATCTTTCGTTGAAAAGGTATTTATGTTTTCTTTTCAATTTAAGTAAAACTGACAGTAAATTCATTTCATTTAAAAAAAAAAAGAAAAAAAAAAACCTAATCCAGATTAGTCATAAATTTACTGGATTGCATTAAAAAGTAAAAAAAAAAAAAAAAAAATGAAACGTATTTTAAATAAACTATATGGATAAAATTTGTGTCTCTTATTTTCTAAATAAAACATGTAATTATATAATATAAAAAAAACTATATAATATATATTTGTCAGTGTTTCTTTATACTCCAGACTTCAATCATTTTTGTTTTACTAAAAAAATCATTGTTTTTATCTAAGAAAAAAATAATAATAAAGCGGTTAGAGTGTATTCATTGTAAAATAAATATAATTATAAGCAGCTCGTAGAAAAACAGGTGCAAAGTCTAAAAAATCTTGTATGTGTATTATAATTAACGCGAATCACGTGTGAAAAAAAATTATGACGTCACAGTGCATTTTTTTCAAATATTTTCCTATTAACCGTTGAATGAAAATGAATAGTTGAACTGTGTCGTTTACTCTCTAATGTTGTGTTCGACAACGCGTGGTATAGCGTACGTATGGTGGTGCACTGTGATAATCAAGATGGTGACTTCTTCACTCTTCCCTTCCTTATTATTATCCTCATTATTATCCCCACTTTCTAATTGTGCTTGTGTCAATGTTACCTATACATAATATAAAATGAAAGCATCCCCCAAATTATCAAATTCTTATTTATTTTGTGTGCGTGTATGTTTGCCTCGAGCTGTAAAAATAATTTAAATTAAATTAATCAAGAGATGGTTACCATATGAAATAAATTTAAAAAGAAAATACATCCCATTTAGAAATTATATTTAGCTTAACTCAAACCGCAATGATAGTGATAAAAAACAAATCTGTATTTCCTTGAATATTATTTCATTATCACCACAATTTATAAATATAAATATTTTTCCAAGTGCAAACTTTGCTGTATAAAATATAAATTATATATCGATGTCAATAAAATAATATGCTTCACCAATCAATACTGTAGAATAATATATGAATATGAAAAAAAAAATATATATATATTGATTTTTTTGTAGATTATATATCAAATTTTTGTTTTATAATTTCTGTAAATTAACGTATTAAACTGATATGGGCAACAAAAATGCACTACGCACTATATGAGAATTGTTGCTAGAAATATTATATAATTTTCAAATTTTTTTTCTTTCATAAACGCTGCTTTGGCGGTGGAGCTTTTAATTGCGCAATTTTCCGCGTAATTTTCATGTAGACGCGGTAAGTCGCGCACTTTAATGTGCATGGATGTTGCACTTTATGTTCTTGCATTTCTATGATAAAGTTTGTATACTTCAGTGTCCGAGATTAAAAAAAAAATATATATCTATTTCAAAAACAAAAATATATATAATATGAAATGTGAATACAATACATAAACTGTTTATACTGTATAAAAATAATAACT
Source organism: Ecdyonurus torrentis (assembly GCA_949318235.1). Classification (NCBI taxonomy): domain Eukaryota; kingdom Metazoa; phylum Arthropoda; class Insecta; order Ephemeroptera; family Heptageniidae; genus Ecdyonurus; species Ecdyonurus torrentis. Next base: position 18,677,127 of record OX439128.1, on the reverse strand, counting down.
GTGTTCTTCATTTAATCAACATAATACCTTTAATTTTATTGCTATATTATGAGTTTTAGTAACACAATAAACGTACGCAAAGATTATAATTTTTTTATATTTCCAATACTCTTGAAAGCGTTTCTTAAAAAAAAAAAAAAAAAAAAAGGAACCAAAAAACTTATCTTAAAAATCATTATTTATCAAAATTAATTGTTTGTCTTGTATAACCAAATGACTAAGAATATGCAAAAGAAAATTAAAAATGAATTTCTGCCTCTTTGGTTGTAATTATTCAAGTACTTAAATTAGTTGTCTGATATTAAAATTCATTTCAGTTGGCACTATAGTTTTTGTTTGGTCTATAATACGTTATAATGTTATTTCTGATCATACATATTATAGAAAAAAATAATATTATTTATAATAAATTATTAGTACATATTATAATTATACCTTTCCTACTTTTTTTTTTTTTTTTTTTTTTTTTCCCCACTCATAAAGTGTTGAAATATTGAATGTAAGAGAAGATACAAACAGCTGTTAGGTGTCTCTAACTATGTGCTTGGAACGAGGAGAGCAAATAATTGTAGATGATTTATATTTAGTGCGAGCGTCACGTTCTCACATGAGCCTCGCAATCATCCTCTCTCTAGCTCATCACTCCATCTCGGCGTGGCAAAGCAGTGAGACGTAAGGATCAGCAATTTGATGACCACATTACGTTCGTCGTCCAGCCTCTCTCTCTCTCTCTCTCTCTCTCTCTCTCTCTCTCTCTCTCTCTCTCTCTCTCTCTCTCTCTCTCTCTCTCTCTCTCTCTCTCTCTCTCTCGCAACCACAAGGGACACACAACACACCAACCCTTAGAGATAAATGACATTTTCACTGAGAAAATTCCACCGCTAAATTGTTCTTACAGAGCATTCCTTTCACGCTCATGTAATTTGAAAAGCCATAAATATATAGATATTTTTTTTAATCTTTAAATTAAGAGTATAAATTTTGCACTGCCAAAATATCTTATGGTATACTTTTATCTATTTCAGATATTTTTTTTATGGTTACATTCAATATTTACGCAGCATATCTTCAATCTAATATGTTAATTAAGCTATTGAACTTTAATAAATTAATATACATGTATCAAAAAATTTCTAATATTCATTATATCAGAGCGCAGAATGAAAAGTTATTTCTTCAATATATAGTATTATAGCATTTTTAAACTATTAGGCGGCGAGCTTCTAACAATATTATAGTTACTTAATATCGTCAAAAATGCTTTATATATGAAAGACCTTTGTGTATTAAAATAAAGTTAAATGTTTTGACAACGGCACATATATATTAGTCCACTATACAAATTACACATCCTCCTTTTCATTTTAATGAATTGAAGAGTGGAGTATATTTATGTTTGCAAACAGGTGAATTGCTTTTACTGCTCCTTGGTTGGGCAAACGCACATTTGCATAATTACATCTTCTCCCCAGCCAGCAGTGCAGTTAGACGGTGCAGTATAGTAGAGTGGAGTGGAGGTCATGAATAAAATGAAGGAGGTTAACGTAACCAATTCTGCCCTCCAGAGCACACTAAAATTTAAAGACTTGGCTTGAAATTTATTTTAGAACTATTTGCATGCTTTCGCAGAACTATTATACTTTCATATTTGAGAGACTTTAAGTGGAAGACAAATTCAAGTTAACGTTTAGGGAATTTAATTTATACTTATTTATTTTAAACAATGTATATTACAAAAAGAGGGGAAGAGTCACATATTTTAAACCATACAATATTGCAGTTTTAATATTAAGGATACATTTAGTATAAAAAAAAAAAAAAAAAGTTAATGCGTTAACAGAATAGACATATTATCTCTCTCTCTCTGATTTGGAGTGGTAACTGGGAAAATATACACAGACTTGTTTCATTTAATGCTAAATTAATTAGTTAAAAGTTTTTTCATGTACCTAATATATCATTAAATCTTCTTTGCTCATATTTATTACAGCAAATTAAACGTAAAGGGGGAAAAATAATTGTATTAGTTTGATAGACATTAAATTTATAAAAAAGAAATGTTTCCAATAATGAACGTACAGTATTATGAATTTATTTCAATGGTTCGAAAATAAATATAGAACGAAAAATATATATAAGCCAGATAATAATAATATGCATAGTGCACCTCCTTCTTTATAATTTTAGGCATTTTTTGCAGTTAGAAAAAATGTCATAGTATGTAATAAAAGAAAATGTACTTATTGTGTTCCTATATTCATATTCAACAATAAAAAATACGTTTTTTTTTTTTTTTTTAGTATGAATATTATAAATACTATGTAATATTATGAAATATTGCCGCTTATATTTTTAAACATATTATTGATAATATCTCGCAAATAAAGTGAGATTTATTTTATATGGTTAAAGGTAAAATTATTATTTGCTTTTATTTTACGTTGATTGTTTTTCTTAAGTACTGTTGTGTATTTTAATTATAACTTAAAATTTGCATTTCACATTATTATTATTACCCGCAGTTACGTATTATTGTTTACAGTAATAATAATTATTGTCTTTGTTTCTCTCAATCTATATCAAATCTTTATATACCACTGGAAAAACTTTTACATTCTTTCCTTTCGTGTTGTCAAGTGTATTGGGAAGTCATTGAAGCGCACATCACAAAGTTAAGAAAGTCTCATTCTTGACACTTCAAAGATTGTCTCGATGCTCTAACTCTCATCTCCTCTTCCTATATCGTGTGTGCGCGTGCTTGGTGAGTACACACTTACATCAACAATAGATTTGTCAATACACATAAGGTCCATATGGTACTCTATTTTTTCTCCTTTTTTCTCTCTCTTTTTTTTTTTTTTTTTTTTTTTCAGATAGTGAGTAAATTGAATTCTTTCAGAACATAATACTGCATTTTATCCCCCCCCCCCCATATATATATATATATATATATATTACAGCTAGGAACATAAGTTTTTCACAACACTGACTTTTTTTTTTTTGACAATGTTATATACGGTGCAACAAACTCCGCACAAGAAGGTCTCCCTGCTCTATCACATACAGTATATTATGACGACATTGAGGAACTTATAAACACCGACATTTTCTTGGGAATCAATCAATCGCTAAGGCCATTCAGCTAACACATTATAAGAGTAAGAGGTTGGCTCGAGTGGAAACCCATGTTGTCCTGAAGCTAACTTCCTTAATCGATGCTTCTGTTTGCGGTATATAGCTACAAGCGTACATGCTTTTCAGTTATATATAACTTTCAAATAGATGCATGATCACTAGAAGGCTTTTCTAATATTTTATGCCATAGAAATAAAACTAGTTTTGGTTGTGCAATGGCAGTATCGTGCTCCATGATAGATGAACTTATTATATAATACTACTTGTATACTACAGTGGCCAGAGGCACTCTCCGCACTCTATATAGCACTTTTGCATCATATCTTAATAAATAAACTGTTTCTTTATATATAAAAAATATGACAGGAATAAATTCAAAAACAGCTCAAACATACAGCATAATCGTTTCAAAATAATTAGATGTGTAAGAAAAGAAAAACTTTTTTCTTGAATGAATGGGCAGAAAAGAAATTATATATCAGAGATGTTGCGTTTAGTTTTTACTGAATTCGATTGTTTCCATAGTTAAATACTCAATTTGCACTTTTTTGTATGTATTTAATATTTCAAAATGTTAATTTATATAAATTTAGAAAAAATAAATAAATGTTTATTAAAACATTTTAAGCAAAAAGTTTCACTTGACTATATACAACAAATCGAATACCCATGAGTATAAATATTGAGTACGTATACGTAGTGTTTAACTTTAAATATAGTACAAAATATATCATGTAAAAATGCTTCTATCGTAATATCAAAGTAAAGCCACGATTTTTTAAAATTTCTGCACAATAAATAAAGAAGAAGAAAACACTTTCTTGTAATAATAATGTTATTTTTATGTTCATAATTCTGTTAAAATGTTTGCTCTGTTATTATAATATGATAAATAATAATACAGCATTTAGAAATATACAGTATAGTAGCCAACATATAGCATAGTATAAATATGATGCGTAGTCAGCAAGGCTCTTTTTTGACTAGATAGATACGCAGCACGCAGCTGTAGATATCTAGCGGCAGCTAGTTGTACCGTATCCTGATGGTTATGCAACTAGTCGGACATTTTGCTGACATTCAGCAATTCTTCTCAACGCAAACAGTTTTATTTATAAATGTCAGGTCTTTTTTTTCTTATATATATATATATATATATATATATATATATATATATATATATTTATATATATATATATATATATATATATTCTGAAAGAATTCAATTTACTCACTATCTGAAAAAAAAAAAAAAAAAAAAAAAAGAGAGAGAAAAAAGGAGAAAAAATAGAGTACCATATGGACCTTATGTGTATTGACAAATCTATTGTTGATGTAAGTGTGTACTCACCAATATATATATATATATATATATATATATATATATATATATATATATTTATATATATATATATATATATATATATATATATATATATATATATATATATATATATATACTGTATATATATATAATATCATTTCTTCATTAAAATAATCACCACACAGAAAGAATAAAAAAAAATTACGTAATTTACGCTGTATTTATGTCATTATAGCATTAATGATGCTAAATTTAGCACATTATAAATAATTATGCAGTACGATGACAATATTTATGATATGAAACATAGTTATAAGTGTGCAGTATAGCATAATATTTTGCTGTATTCAAATATATCATACAAATTAATACACCTGTTAGCTAGAGTAATCTACTGTTATAGCTTATTGTTAACAAAAGTGATAGCTATACTTATAATATGATTTTTATTGCCAGGACTTATTCATCTCTTCATTGACACGCTTTTGCAGTAGCTACACGAAAAAAAAATCAAATGTGATACTGATAATGTATTTTAAGTGAAATTACATTACTAGTCCTTTCCTAGTACTTTTTTCTGTACGTTGCTTTAATAGACAACTTGCATGTCGTTTTTTTATAGTCTTAAAAAATTCTTTAGGAAAAATAAATAATATTGGTGCATATAAAACTTCTTAAAAAATTGTTGTATATTGTGATCGATTTTACCTTTTTTTAAGTTCTTTTCATCTCCTATATTCCCAAAAATTACTGTATACACACACAGAATACTTGCAGAAAGTCAGACATTTTCCTGATCTTTAATAATTAATGACTCCTCCCCACTCCTCCCACTCAAAATATTATTATTTATGACTATTTAGTATTTAATTATAGCTCCGCGACCAGGGTATGTATATTATACTGTACTGTGTCCTTGTCGTGAATTCTTGTCGCGCATATCTATACGATATAGCCACTACTATACTATAATATGGCCGGTATACATATATATAGCACTCGGATTTAGAGCATAATTATCATATAGGGTGGTTTCATTCATGTTAAAGTCGACGTCATAAGTGAGCGCTAAATAACATGGGCCAGTATAGGAAAATGACTCATTTGCCAGTTTAAAAATCTTTCACAATTTTTGGAGAACATTGATGCTGTTAACAGGTTGAATTAGGAATTAGTACCTCAAGTATGCAAGAAAAATAATAATGACCAAAAAATAGCTAATTTTTCAAAGAAAATAGACAAAAACTAGGTTTGTCCTATGCTGAGCAAATGTTATTCATTGCTCAAGAAGAGCATCGAAAATCACTCAGAATGACGTCATGCGCACACACCCTATAGTTACATGAATCAAAAAATTTCCAATATATAGCATTTAAATGTAATTTTACAAACAAAATATTTGGTTATAATGTAATACTCTATCTCAATTCAATATGCATAATATGCGGTGCATAGTTTGAGTAGTTTGCTTCCTTCGCCACCTTTAGAAGTTATTTATTTAGTACGGATATTATTAATTAATTATATACACACGTATAATATAGTGAGCGTTATTGAGTATGTATAGTTTTACTTTTATTGATTTGAAAAGCTTGCTTTTCAACGCCATTTATCAGTATAGGTCGGTATAGGTACATAATTTAACTTTGATGACCATATGCATGGTATTTTTTATTAAATATATTACTCACTATATTTGTGTTGTTGTTTTCACAGGTTAAAATGAGGCTGTTCATCACACACTCACGAATAAGTAAAATGGACGTTATCGGTTTAGCGCGCGGGGTGCTGCGGGGAAAGCTAAGGGTCCCCTAATTTAACATTACGCTTATGGAGAAAAACACGTTTTTTGCGATTTTTGAGAAAACTACTCCACCGATTTTGGAGAAATTTAAATGAGAAATACTAGACATACTTTTACGTGTTTTAAGTCATAGAAAATTTTTAACAATTTTTTAAACCGATAACCTCCATTACACATTATATAAATTCTCTATAAAAAAAATGCTGTTTCTTTCGAAAAAGGGTGTATTTATATTTTATCTGCTCATAAGCATATAGGTGAGAGCACAATATAATATCATTCATTTTCTTTTGATATCATTACCAAATATATTACCAAAAATCATTATATCATATAACACATTATACACAGCCAGTAAAATCTTATTTTCATCGCCTTCATGCGATGAAAAAAATGGTCCGATAATTCATTTCATTTCATAAAAAAAGCTGCGCTGTTTTATATGCATCATATAAATAAATATGCATAGTAAATATGTATACATATATATATATATTTATATATTTTTAAAATGTTGATTTACATAAGTTTCATGGATATAATCAGCGATATTCAATACCAATATAGAGATTTTACAAAAAATATATATATTTTATATTATATATATATATATATATATATATATATATATATATATATATATATATATATATACACAAAATTATTTTACGTATCTCATTCTCATATTAATTACATAATAGATGATTATAGTTTATAGTATTTTTTGACTCTATATATATATATTGAGTATGTATTTATAATGGTTAAGAGTCCGGTGCACTCTGGAAAAACACCGTGATCGAAGTCACGTGACCAGTGATTCAAGTGACTGAAGTTCTTACAGGATATTTCTATGATAGTAGCAAACAAAAATACCAGTGATAAAGGTATTGATAGAAATTCCTGGCCAAGTTTGGACAATGCATTTCTTATCGCAACATGAATCACTCATATTATGTATAAATGTTGAAGTAAAGCTTTATATTTTATAAAACTTGATATCGTTGCTTCTTTCTATACGCATGATAGATAGATTGAATGAACAAAATACTATAATACTAATAAAAAAATAATAATAAAAAAGAGCAAAATTTAGCAAGCTAAAATTATTAGGAGATTAAAAATTACATTAATTATACTAGACACTATGAATTTAATTTACATATTTGTTCACAAAAAAAATAGTTACGCTTTTTTATATATAGCTTTAGCACTACAAATAAATAAATGAACCAAAGATTTGCAAGCCAATATTTACGCTTAAAATTTTGGAAATTGTAAATTTTTTGTGTATGATGTTTTTTTTTTTTTTTTTATTTGTAAAAATACGCATAACAAATGTTTTCGTAGTTCTTATTATTTTTTTATTATTATTAATTTTTTTTTAGTCAACAAATTTAATTGATTACTTCGTAGCAGTAAATTCTTAATTATAATGTTGAGTTATTGGTATCCTTAAAAAAAAAAACAATAATTTTTAAAGTTTAAAATTATCAAAATTCAAAAAGTACAAAAAAAAAAGTAGAAAAAAAAAAACTAATAAAAAAAACTAATATATATATAGCTCATGCAGTAAAGATGTTAGTTTCAATTATTGTCTCATTAAAGCTTTGATAAAAGTGTACTATCAAATTTGATAATTATTATTTAATGCAAAACAAAAACTAATTTTATTTGTAAGTTACAATTTTCAAGAGCAGTGAAAAAAAAATAGTAATATTTAAAAAAAAAAAAGTGTCTAGTCATATTGGATGTAGTTTTTTGGTCAAACATTTGTAATTATGTGCAAGTAATTTATATTTAAAGTGAAAATTATTCGAATTCATTATTGTTAGTATTGCATATCAAAGAATATCTAAAACTTATTCGTGTATACTTCACGCAGTTTACACCGAGATCAATGCAAAAGCTTGTCGAGGACAATTTCTCACTCAATAGGTAGGTAAAAAGCAAAAATTACATGCTTGATGTATATTTTAAATACAATAGAAATAACCAAATTAAAAAAAAAAAAAGTAAAGTTTGATATTTAAATTGATTACTTTCATTACTTGATTTTCCATAATAGAATATTTAATTTTATTAGTTTTGGATTTATATTATTGAAAAATATTGATATGAACTTGATAAAATTTGCATTAATCATTATTATTGAATTATTTTTCCTATATACGCAGTGCTGTATGTTATTTTACTATGAAAAATAATGACAATATATATTGTCGAGTGACTTATAATCAACATGTATTAGAAGTAAAACTATTTTGATGATAAAGGTAGATAGTAGCTTCCTGTCTACAAAAATAAAATAAAGCCCGAGGCAATGTGATTCAGTACTGCATAATTCTAAGGCGTTAGTAAAATAAAACGTAAAACTTAATTTCGTATTTATCAAATTTCTCAGCGCATTGGTAGCTCTAAATTTGTTATATTATTAACTGACGCATTTTAATAACCAAAAAACGTTATATCTGAAGTATTTTTTGCGATAGAAAAAATTCGCACTTCCAATGCGCAGAAATTGTAAAAAGCTATTAGTGTTCCAAAACTAAAACTTTAGAAACAGTTTTTAGAGAAATAATCGCGAAAATACGATTTACATGTATTTATATGGATGTATGAAAAGTTGCCTATCTACTAAGGGACAGCAGTGCACCGGACTCTTATAAATAATACATAAGATATAATATTATATTGTCTTATATAATCCTTTTGTACCGTACATACATACATACATATATAATACTTATTTGTTATTACTGCACTTTTCATTCAGTATCATTCATATATATGTCATAATATATAGAGACTTTTCCTTACCTTTTTTTTTATGTATCTTTCTGCATGGCGGTGCGTGGTGTCGTCATGCACAGGCCATGCATTCCTCCGATCTCCGCGATATCCTGCAGCATATCCGATGTCACATCATATCGCCGATGTGATGTATATAATATTTCGAGTTTGAGTAAAAATATGCACCATCAATAATTTAGTCTTATAACGTATAAATACAATATAGTTTATCAAACACAAGAACACAAAAAAAATTAAATTCAAGTAGTGTATATAGTATAGTAGTACATAATAGTTTATTTGAAATTAGCAACTAAAATAGCTACATATTTCTTTTTCAGTTCATTTTTATATTTTGATATTCGTGATTTGAATATTTAAAACACTTTAGGAGGTGTCTTTTATTTTTCATATACTATGATACTTCATATTGATCATGAAATTTCATGCACTGAACTAAACTAAACACGATTGTACCTGGATCGTTGGATTGCAAATGGATCACATGTTCCGACGTCCGAGTGCATCCGCGCGTGTTCGAGAGGTTCGAGTCAGATTCGAGTTCCCTCGGAGTTCCCTCAGTTCCGATCCGAAACATATCATATATTTGCCGCGAAAGCTGTAGTGACGTCAGAAGACGATTGCGCGTCACCACCATCTTGGACGTCACCATTCCACAGCTGTTCGGCATGAATTGGGCGTGATGGTACCGGCAGGACAAATGTTTCGCTTTGGGAGTGTGTTTAATCGAACTAAGGAGTGTATTCGCCTCTTTAGTGTGAGACAACAAAAACCAGGTAATGAACTTTACATGGTTATATGCTTTATTTTGTTTTGTGATGCTGAAATTCATCAATTATTGGCATGCCCTTTGAGTGTCCTTTCGTTGATACAAATTCATATGCATATGTACAATACATATGCATGTGTCATTGTCATTACATACATACAAATATCATAACTATATAAACGATAATCAACAGCTGCATAAGTGTTTTGTAGCAAGCAGTTAATTAATGCATATGTACTGTTTTTCAGGTTTAATTGGAAGTTCTCGACTTTACTCAGCAAGCAGCAAAGATTCTAATAGTGGCTCTTCTGGTGGATCATCAGGCAATGCTGGTGATCAGAGTAACACTATTAAAATCGTTGGAGGCGCCATTGTCACCGCGGTAACAGCAGCTCTGGTTAGTAATCTTACAGAAATGCAAATAAGTCATTATAATATGATTTTACTTACATCTGTTATTCAATGGACCAATACATGTATGATGACCTGACCAAAACTAGAAAGACGATAATTTCAACTAGATATAACCTCTTTTTCTCAAGTTCTAAAACATAATAATAATCATCATCAATACAAAAAGTTAGCATGTTACCAGTATGATAGCAATGAAGTTAATAGTTTTGAAATTTTATCTTCATTACTTACAATAAGGCTGGTTTATGCAAATTTATGTTTGGGTAAATTTGAAAATACATACGGTACATACATACACGTTTGATGCATAAGTTGGGATTCATGTTATTGAAACTCATGTACAGTCAACCGGGGTCAAATTGAAAGGTTTTAGACACATTTTGTGTTATAACTTTAAAAATAATTTTTTGACAGAAACAAAAAAAATATATTAGGACAAAGGTCTGTTAGTACTACATAAAAAAGCTGAAATTTGAAATTTAGGCCAAACTCCCTAATTAAAAAAAAATAAAAACAGACCTTTCAATTTCGCCCCGGCAACGGGGTCAAATTGAAAGGTTTCACGGTACAAATAGTTGTAGCCACCTAATTGTACATTTCAACTTTAAAACTTTTATATTATAAGCTAAAACTGTTTTTAAGTAATGTGTCTTCCCTCCCTCCCCCCACCCATACCACCTATCCCACCCCCCTTCCACCCCCAATCCCCCCAGAAAAAGTTTTTTATTATTATTCAAATCTATATTTATTAAATTTCCAAATTTACATGATGATAACATTTAAATCAATAAAATTCATTACAAAATGAACAAAATGTATGTCTCATGTCAAACATATAAAATAATTTCAGATTTAATAATGACACATACTTACAATACTGTACCTTAAAGGCATAGCAAACATGAAACAACATGCTAAACACAAAATGGGATCTACAAAGCTGATGATAATTTTTACCAGAATGTAAATGTGGCCTCACAAAAAAAGCTTCAAAAAAATTTAAATTATGCAACATTCCTGAATATGACATCATAAACAGGCAAAAACTGGTATCAAAATGTTGTGCGGGTTGCATAAATCAAAATTTTCTGATTACTGCTACGGTGCTACAGTTGGGGGTTTTGAGACCAACTACCTTATTTATGCGAGCCCCATCAAGTTTTTTGTGATGTAAATGCATGTTTTCATGTGGCCTATGCCTTTAAATTGTAATATAATATTTAAAAAATAATAATAGAAGGCATTCATATATTTACAATTCCTTAATATTTTGTCTTCTAGAATTGGTAGTGCAATCTACTTTTTGTTTTCACAAGGGTAGGGTGAGGTAAAACAGCCACAATGTCACTATGGGTTATGACTTATGACTGATATATCCCTTGCTTTAGGTTCAAAAACAGTCTTGCTTCCATTAAGGGATTGAAATCCCATGACTTGGAGACCATCAGAGGTTCCAGTTTCTACCACACACACATAACGGAACCAAACTGGGTGTCGGCCACTTCCACCTTGGAAGCGGGCCAAGAGGTAGCTACCAGGGGGGATCAGTCTAATTGGTGGGATGTCAGCAGCTTCTTCCTCCTCTTCTCCTGCTCCCTCATCATCATCGTTGTCATCATCATCACCTCCCTCAGAGTTACTGCTGTCGGAGCTGCTGACACCTATACAAGTTGAAACATTAATTCCAGTACATACATAAAAGAGCAAGTTATATCATACCTGTGGCCCCATTGCTGCTCTCACTCTCAGGATCCTGTGTGGCAGCCACACTCTTGCCAGGCACAATGTTCAGGCGACTCCTGCGCTTCTTCTGGGGTGGTGGCTTGCCAAAACCTCTTTGCTCCTTGCAGAAACTGATGAGAGCTTGATTGGTCTCTGATTGAACTCTGATTGAAATTGTTAGGATCATCTTGCTGACCAGGGAGATGCTCCAGTAGCTCACTTAAGTTGTATGGTACAATCTCCTGTAGCTCTAAATGCAATGCACTGAGGATATTGGCTTTGATCTTGTCGCCTGTGTTCATTTTTTTGTTCTTTTTTCTTTCTTTTTTTTTTTTTTTTTTTTTCTTTCTTTTCTTGTCTTGTCTTGTCTTTTTTTTTTTTTTTTTTTTTTTTTTTTTTTGTTGTTGTTTGTTTTGCTTGCTTGCTTGCCATATTGTGTTATCGTGCCACACCAATCCCAGTCCCAGTCAAGACATTGTCTTATCGACAAGTAAGGACTTTCCAAATTAATGGAAAAGCACACACGGGCCAGCCACGGCCTAAGTACAAAGCCCCGCATTCGCCATGACAGCCTAGAGAAACCGTGGAAACATCTAGGCAGGCTGGTCGGTGCAATCACATCAATCATGCACCTCCCGAATGCTGTGCGTTGTCATGGAATGCATGTAAACATGCATCGTGCAATGCATTGTGCTCTCACACTTCAAGTACGGACCCAGCAGTGGCTCGAACCTATACTCGGTGAGGAGTACAGAGTTACAAGTCAGCTACCTTCAACACTTGGCCATACCAACTCGGTATGCATTCTAAAGTCAAGTAAATTCAATGGGTATCCCCAATCCGAAGCAATGAGGATACAGTCAAGTAAGACAGTTTGCTCCGTCTCCGTGAGAGCAGTCTGTCCTCCATTCTTCTTGGTGTGCTTGCCAGTTAACTTATTGTGCAATATCCCTAAAGGTATTCTGTACAATTTGGATGCATTGGCAAGAGATAATTGACCAGACTGTACATTTTCCTTTGCCTGGTTGAGAAATAGTTCAGTGTAGTTTTTATAGGATCGCTTGCCTGGTTCTTTCTTACGTTGCCGGGGCATTTTGTATACCACATGGACCTGAAATATATGCAAATCAATATCTCATCTCAATATCAAGTATCTTAAATAAATTATTTAACAGATTTTGTAAAATAAAAATGAATATTTTAAGATTTTCGAGAAAACGGCAATCTGTATGTTAACAATACAACCTTTCAATTTGACCCCGGAGAGCCTTTCAATTTGACCCCGGAGGAACTTAACACTCCTAAAATTTTAACTAATGAACCCATTAACAAAAAAATTGGTGTGAGTGTTCACAAGAACATTTGTGGCAAGTTACATACTGTAAGAATATTGAAAATAGTTTTACTTACCCTGTGGAGTCCTTATTTCTGGAGCTTCATTTTTTGCACAAAATTTCTTTATTCTCTAAAAAAATTATTTCTCACCAAAAACACATGCTATTGTGTCTAAAAATAAATTAAAACGAAAGATGAATACCTACATCATCTATTAATATAATTTTTTGTCACGAAAACCGCCAAGAAATTTTAAAATACAACTTTAAATGTTCACTTTGCTACCTTTCAATTTCGCCCCGGCCTTTCAATTTGACCCCGGTTGACTGTATGTATGTAATTATATATAAGGTTCATGCTTTGGTTCACGCTTTGACGTGAAATGTACAAAAACTCCTTAATTACAAGTTGCATAAAAATGAGTACATCTGGTTGAAACTGCTCTGTTTCTTGGATATATAATATGTCAAAAGGCCATTGCAGCTAATGATACTTAAATAATGGGACAGAAATAGTGTGAGAGACTCCCATCTCCCAGTATAGCATGGGATATAGTATGAGACACACGCATCAGGTGGTGATACCTGGTGCTGGTGGGCATACTATATTGCCGCATGGCTGCCGACGAGTTCCTGAGACCCACAAGGTTTATTGTATATTAATTTACAATATTCTAAACGGATATGGATGAAACGTGTACAGCCAGGGAGTTGGGTCGTGATGATATTTGTTTATTTTGACCAATGAACTAAAACTCGGGTACAAAAATTTAAATATAACATTAAATATAACATGCCATGGTTGCAAAACAAAGAGAGGCAAGAAATCTTCCTCTTTTTTTTCTTGGTTTGCAAAATTTGCATTTCATGATAAAATTTAAGAATGACACATTTTCAACTTTTAAACATAATAATACATTTCTGCAAGAATTTAGTCTGTAATTTTCATATATTTCTAATTATTATAACTATGTACCTCTTTGTCTAATTTTTATGCATTCATGGCCAGTGACACCGTGCGAAACTATACTTTTTGAATGTGGCAGGTATCAAATGTTAACTTATTGTTGAAACCACGTGGCTTGCAAGCAATACACCTAATTATACATTATATTTTTGTCTAGCCTCCTGTACTCTATTCCTCTTTCAGTGTATTGTCAATCAAAATGACAGAAATTTTAGTTCGTTGGTCAGACTATATGTACGGTTTTACAGTATATTATACAGTAGGTTATCTCCTATACTGAGAATGTCAGGTCAATGCGCGTTACAATTGCGACTGGGTGAAGACTGCAGAACTAGACACGTAACGTTACTTCAAATGACTGACGGCTTCTAGTTCTGCAGTCTTCGACCAGTCGCAATTATGGCACGCATTTGACCTGACATTGTCAGTATAGGAGATAAGCTACTGTATAGCTACTGTGGTATGGTTTGTGGTTGCACAGAATCCTGTTCTTTTAAATTCTGTCATAAAAATAAAAAAAAAAAAAAAAAAAAAAAAACTAGTGAATTCAATCGAATCCCATTCCATTTAACTATCAAAATAAGATAATTTTGCTTTGTAATAATTTACAATTCACAGTGCTCTAATTTCTCTCACTATTTCTATCCTATTATTCAAGCATACATATATTATTTTATATTATTTTATTGGGATAATAAAATATTGTTTTCTTGCAGGTTTATAAATCTGGGATTTTTGAACCTAGCACACCAGATACGCCAAAAAAACGTCAAAAGCCAGCTGCTTCCAGACGAAGTAAGTATTATTCATATCATATTAAAAAATTAAGAAATATCTACAATGTTATTCTGATGTGATCATATTAGCTAAATAAAATTATTGCACTTTACAGAGAAAACAAAACCAACATTGGTACCTGCTAGCTCTGCGGATATCCCTAGCAAAGTTCCATATTTATTGATTGGTGGAGGCACTGCTTCATTTGCTGCATTCCGAGCCATTAAATCACGAGATCCTAAGGCAAAAGTGAGTTATGATATTAAATTTACATATTATTTGAAAAAAACAACAACAACAAACAAGTATAGTAGTTAATTTAAGGGGGAAAAAATATTGCGGTTAGGATCAATAATAAAGAACAGGATAGAAATACTATCTCTGGCCTTACCACAGTAGAAGTACTATGGAGAGGGTGAGGTTTCCTGTGGCACAGAGTTAAGTTATAAAAATGTTTATATAACTAAAACTTAATGCCACTTCACCATAGAAATTCTACTGTGGAAAGGCCCTTGCTGGTATTACTATCCTTTTGTTTATTATTATCTGTAATCTGTAATGTTGTCCAGCACATTTGCCAGACCTCCTAGTGGTAGATTACGGGCAACGCTGTTTTGGCCCATGAGGCGTTTCTTGCATCAGGAAATACGGCTCATGGGAAAGATAGCAACTATTCTGTAAAACAGTGGCTAAGATGGTACCAAGTCTGGACCGCTGTGCATGAAGCCTAGTAAGCTTCATCACATAAACAAAATTACTAAAAAACAACAAAAACCTGCCTCGGACAGGCAGCGTTATGGTGAGCAACGGTGTCTGAAATCGGACGGCTCACCAGCAGGACTTGACTTGGCGCGATCTTGGTTAATTGGTACATGGAATGTGAGAGGAGTCAGTGGTAAGGAGCAAGAGTTGGTGAGTGTGATGTGTGAAAGAGGATTAGATGTATTGTGTGTAACTGAGACAAAGAGGAAAGGGAAAGATGTGAGTAATATTCGTGCACTTGGTAGTGGTAGAGAGAAGGATGTGAGTGGAATGGATGACGGGTTTTTAGCATTATGGTCTGGGGTGGGTTCAGATGAGCATGGAAGTCAAGGGGTTGGGATAATTTTAAGTAACAGAGTAAAAAGTATGATGAGAAATTATGAATGTGTGTCCCCAAGGTTGATGTGGATGAGAATGAAAGTGGGTATTACTAGGGTTGTGTTTGTGGTATGTTATGCACCAGTGGATGGAGAGGATGATGATGTAAAGGATGAGTTTTGGAGGCAGTTGAGTACTGTCCTAAGTGAATGTGAAAAGGGAGAGCGAATTATTGTGTTAGGAGATATGAATGGTTGGGTGGGTAGGAAAAGAAGTGGTTTGGAAGATGTGGTTGGTAGATTTGGTGACTCTAGAGTGAATGGTAATGGTGAAAGTATCGTAAATTTCTGTGTGGAACATGAGTTGTTTGTATCGAATACATGGTTTAAGCATAAAAGAATACATGAGTATACATGGGTGCGCAATGAGCAGAAAAGTATGATTGACTTAATTCTGTATGATAACAGACTGAAAGGAAAGGTGAAAGATACAAGAGTGTGTAGAGGAAGTGAATGTGGTACAGATCATTTTTTGGTTGTGTCTAGAGTAGATCTAGGAAATAAATGGATTGAGCATAAGAAGGTAAAAGTGGTACAAAAGAGAATAAAAGTGGAAAAATTACAGGAGGTGGAGGAGAGAAGGATGTATACAAAGCGGATGAACGAGAGGTTATTTCTGGTAACAAAAGAGTGGGAGAAAAAGGTTATGACTGACTATGATGTTGAATGGGGGTATAAGGTAATTAAAGAAGCTTGTGTGGAGACTGCAAGGAAAGTATGTGGTGAGGCTGTGGTTGGTCGTATAGCTGGGGATGCATGGTGGAATGATGAGGTACGAGAGGCTATTGAGGAGAAAAAGAGAGCATATTTGAAGATGATTGATGCAAAAAATGAATTAGAAAAAAAGGAGTTATTTATAGTGTATAAAAAGAAAAGAATGAATGCAAAAAAGAGTGTGCTAGAGAGTAAGTTGAATGCAAGGAGAGAATTTGAAGAGAAAATGCAAAATGAATTTATGGGTAATAGAAAAATGTACTGGAAGATGGTGAATCAAGTGAGAAAAGGAAGTAATAGTAAAAGTGCAGGCGGAGTAAAGAATGAAAGAGGAGAAATTGTGTGGGATGAAGAGAAGGGAAGAGAATGTTGGCGAAAGTATTTTATGAATCTGTTTTTGGATGGAGGGGAAAGGGAAGAAAGAATGGAGGAGGAAAAGGAGAATGAATCAAACGGAGTAAATGAGGAGATGACTGAGTTTCGATTGAATGATTTAAAGAATACTGTAAAAAAGTTAAAAAATGGCAAGGCAGCTGGAGTAGATGGAGTAACAAGTGAAATGGTAAAGTATGGAGGAGCGTCTCTGGAAGTAAAAATGTTACAGTTATTTAATATGTGTTACAAATGTGGTAGAGTACCTGAAGACTGGGTATGTGCTGTGATTGTTCCGTTATATAAGGGGAAAGGGGATAAGTATGACTGTAAAAATCATCGTGGAATTAGTTTGTTAAGTATACCTGGTAAAATGTACGGGGGGATGGTGATTGATAAGGTGCAAAAGGTTACACAGGGTCATATCTCAGAAGTGCAATGTGGTTTTATGCCCGGCAGGGGCTGCACTGATCAGATTTTCACTGTGCAGCAGTTGATTGAGAAATGTATGGACGCAAGAAAGAAAGTATTTGCTGTGTTTGTAGATCTAGAGAAAGCATATGATCGAGTGAACAGAAGTATGATGTGGAGTGTATTAGATGAATATGGGGTGAGAGGGAAGTTACTTGAGGGTGTGAAAGCCATGTATGCAGGTAGTAAGGCATGTGTGAGAGTAAACGGAAAGTTGAGTGAGTGGTTTAAAGTGGGTAGAGGCGTTAGGCAAGGATGTGTGATGTCGCCGTGGTTATTCAATATTTTCATGGATAAATGTATAAAGTTGGCTGAAAAGTATGGAAGTGGAGTAAACGTAGGTTTGTTAATGGTGTGGATGTTGTTGTACGCTGATGATGCGTTGATGGTGGCTGAGAGTGAGGAAGAATTGCAAGAGATGATTGATAGGTTGGAAGAAAGCACAGAACAAATGGATCTGAGAATAAATGTTGGGAAAACTAAAGTAATGGTATTTGGTGGAGAAAAGGATGATGGAAATGAATTCACACTGAATGGAGAAAAGCTGGAAAGAGTGAAAGAGTTTGTATATTTGGGAAGATTATATCAAGAGAATGGAAGTATAGATGGGGAGATTGAGAGGAGAGTGGCGGCAGGTAGGAAAGTAGTTGGCAGCATGGCAGGATTGGCCAAGAGTGATGCTTTATCAAACAAAGCAAAACTTACAGTGTACAATTCTGTCTTACTCCCAACTATCTTATATGGTTCTGAATCATGGGTATGTCAGAGTAGGCATATGAGTAGGGTGAATGCTGTTGGTATGAGTTTTCTCAGAAGTATGTGTGGTAAAACAAGATTAGATAGGGTAAGGAATACTTGGGTGTTGGAGAAATGTGGAGTAAAAGAAACTGTGACTGAGAAGTATGAGAACAGTGTATTACGATGGTTTGGTCATGTTGAGAGAATGGGTGATGAAAGAATAGCAAAGCAGGTATTTCATAGTAGAGTGGATGGAAGGAGAGATAGAGGCAGGCCTAAAACATCATGGTCTGAGGTGGTTGGAAGATGTTTGAAAAATAAGAATGTACGCAGTATGAAATGCAAAAGGAAATGTATGAAACAAGGTATGAGACTGGCGGAAGCAAGTGAAGTATGTCAGGATAGGAAGTTGTGGAGGTCTATCACTGGGTCAGGATAAAACATCTGTGTTGTTGGCTTACCCCGAAAGGGATTAATAGCGTCATGATATGTATGTATGTATGTATGTTTATTATTGAAGTGTAGCAGTTTAAAAGTTATCTATCTTTGAAATTCAAAAGTTGATTCGCCATTTTTTTTTTTTTTTTTTTTTTTTTTTAGTGGAAAATTAACAAATTAATGTTAACAAGTCAATTATATATGACAAAATTCCAGACTGTAAGCATCAAGAGGGAAAAATATATGTGGAAATTAAGTATGAGAGGTTTTATGGGAGTAAACTTGCACAAATTCTGAATTCAAAATTTTGCATGGTGACCCCCCAAATATTTTTACATATTTGGAGTTTTAATTACAACTTTTTGTTAAAATACCACATTACCTCACTATGAACCTTAATTTATATACAACTCTTATATTGTACATTACTAAACCTTTGTTATTATTTAAATATAATGCTATAAGTGTACACAAAATAATGCTTTCTTTTAAATGTTTTGTTTATTCTGATTATTTTGATAAAGTGTCACTTATATGCGGTTTAGTTGATAGGACTCATTGTCCTGACTGCGTCTTTTGTTCAATAACTTATAATTTATTATGTGCATAATTCATCTGCTGGTAATCATTTGAATGAACAATAAAGACTATTACTTATTAATTCTTTTCAGGTCCTTGTCATAACTGAAGAAGATGCTTTCCCATACATGCGACCTCCTCTCTCTAAAGAACTCTGGTTTAATGAAGATCGTGAGGCTACAAAAAATCTAAGATTCAAGCAATGGAATGGAAAAGAAAGAAGGTAATGTATTAAATAATATCTGTAGTGCTGTATACTTTTGAGTTCAGCTCAAGTTATATTTTGTATTTATTTTATTATTATCATCATTATTGTGTTTCAGCCTATTCTTTGAACCCGAGCAATTCTACTGTCCTGTGAATGAACTCGAAAGCAAAGAAAGTGGAGGTGTAGCAGTAGCTCGTGGCTGGAGAGTTGCTCGTCTTGATGTAGCAGAAAAGAAGGCTATTTTACAGGATGGCAAGGAAATTCACTATGACAAGTGTCTCATTGCTACAGGTACCAAAATGAATTGAATAACTTTCAATTTTAGTGATGTATTTCAGTCTGTAATTGTGAATTTTTTTTTATTTCCTTGCGGTACAGTAATATTAGTTTATTTTTTACAATTTCTTCACATTTCATTATTATTATTTCACAGGTGGTACTCCAAAAAGTTTACCAGTGTTTGACAAAGCTGGAGATGAAGTACGTGACCGAGTCACACTTTTCAGAGGAATAACTGACTTCCAAGAACTTGAAGAAGTGGCTAATGATGCTCGCAGTATTGCTGTTATTGGAGGTGGTTTCCTTGGAAGTGAAATTGCCTGTGCTCTTGCCAAGAAAAGTGAGTATCCCTTCTTCCACTTTCATATTTGAAAGTGCAGCATTTGACTAAAGTGTAGATAGCTATGAATGTGTCAAAAATCTGTATTCTACATAGCAATTTGATTCCTCAAATAAGTTGTTGCTAAAGACGAATTATAAAACAACTGATTATGTCACATTATTCAACATGTCAATTATGAGCATCTGCCTGTGTGAAACTGAACTTTTATTTTTATCCCTATATATAGGCCTACATATATATAGAAAATAGTAGGTAGAGATTAGAGCACGTTGAATTGAAAATTAATAAAACGCGAAAATTCTCTAATTTAAATAGTAAATTGGGACTAGGGATGCAAATTATTCTAGCTTGCGCTATATAAAAATAGACGTTAAAAGGGATGAGGGGTATAGTGTCAATGTAAAATACGATATACCTAACATCTCACGTTCTCACATTACATCAAAGGCACAACATTATAAAACAGCATCAGACTTACTCTTGGCCCTAGACCGGTTTCGTCCTTTACCTAGGACTCATCAGTAAGGCTCGGCAGAGAGCTCTGTACAGCTAGAGATGGCTCACACCACATCTGCTAACTGACTGAGCTGAGGAAGCAAGTGGCAGCCGCGTTTTTATACGCGATGCCCCCGCAGCTGCTCGCACTGATTGGTTGAACAATCGCGCGCGCAAACCCGGCTTGCTATTTAAAACCTCTCATCCACACACTGTAATATAATATTGTGCACTAAGAGGGATGCAAGACTGGCTGCCAGCAAGCCACATGTGCCCTCCCTCACTTCCTAGAGTTGGGGAACTCTAGGAAGTGAGGGAGGGCACATGTGGCTTGCTGGCAGCCAGTCGTGCATCCCTCTTAGTGCACAATAGACCGCTTGCACTCATATTTAAGAGCCGCCATTTTGTTGGTCAGGAATACATAGGCCAGCATAGGAAAAACATCATTTTTATTTTGTTAATAGCAAAAGAAACTTCAAACCTCAATCAAAGCCTTATTTCTAGCTCCTAATAAGCTCGAAGGATATGAGAAAAATTTGTTTGAGTTGAAATAAACTATTTTTTATGTGAAAAATTAGGAAAAACGAAGTTTCCCCTATGCTGGACAATGCATTAGTCACCACAAACATGGCCACAAAGCGCAAGGATGTGAAAGGGGTCTATATTATATTACAGTGTGAGGATGAGAGGTTTTAAATAGCAAGCCGGGTTTGCGCGCGCGATTGTTCAACCAATCAGCGCGAGCAGCTGCGGGGGCATCGCGTATAAAAACGCGGCTGCCACTTGCTTCCTCAGCTCAGTCAGTTAGCAGATGTGGTGTGAGCCATCTCTAGCTGTACAGAGCTCTCTGCCGAGCCTTACTGATGAGTCCTAGGTAATGGACGAAACCGGTCTAAGGCCAAGAGTAAGTCTGATGCTGTTTTATAATGTTGTGCCTTTGATGTAATGTGAGAACGTGAGATGTTAGGTATATCGTATTTTACATTGACACTATACCCCTCATCCCTTTTAACGTCTATTTTTATATAGTGCAAGCTAGAATAATTTGCATCCCTAGTCCCAATTTACTATTTAAATTAGAGAATTTTCGCGTTTTATTAATTTTCAATTCAACGTGCTCTAATCTCTACCTACTATTTTCTAATTATTTTTTTAAACGTAATTAATACCAACCGCGATGGTTTTTTCCTATATATTCTACATATATATAGGCCTATATATATATATATATATATATATATATATATATATATATATATATATATATATATATATATATATATATATATATATATATATATATATATATATATATATATATATATATATATATATATATATATATATATATATATATATATATATATATATATATATATATATATGTATGTATGTATTATTGTGGATAATATTGTATAAACCAACTTTTACTCAAAAGATAGGAGCACTAAACATTAAACTGTTGAATCATGTATTTAAAAAAAGTATTATTATTATTATTTTTTTTTTTTGTAGGTAAATCTGAAAAAACAGGACCTAAAATTCTGCAAGTCTATCCTGAGAAAGGAAACATGGGCAAAGTACTTCCTGAATATTTGTGTGAGTGGACCACTAAGAAAGTTCGAGCAGAAGGTGTTGAAGTAATTCCTGAGTCCTTTGTGACAAGTGTTAAATTGGATGCTGGAAATCTGCTCCTTACTCTCAACACTGGCAAACAGGTATATATTGTTATTATTTTGCATTATGAACTACACTGTTCAAAGCTTCTACTACAGTGGCCCTCTCTTCATTTTATTCAAAACTTATGATTTGAACTTTTTAAGCAATTATAACTACCTCATCAGTGAAATTTAAAAATTATAACCTGAAACCACCAATTGCAGATTCGCGCTGAACATGCAGTTGTGGCTGTTGGTCTTCAACCTCGCACTGACCTTGCAGTGACCTCAGGACTTGAACTGCATGAAGAAATGGGAGGATTCTTAGTAAATGCAGAATTAGAAGCACGGTCCAATCTGTGGGTGGTAAGTACTGTCGTGAGATTTTTTTTTTTTTTTTTTTTTTGTGCTATACTTTTATGAAAAATATTTTAATATCTGTGTTACTGTTTGATGTTGATCATAAACTTAACTGGTACTTAAATTTTTGGTAGGCTGGTGATTGTGCTTGCTTCTTTGATGTGAAACTGGGAAGACGTCGAGTGGAACATCATGACCATGCTGTAGTGTCAGGACGTCTTGCAGGAGAGAACATGGCTGGTGCTGGTAAGTACAAAAAGGCTTCTTTGCTTAGAAATTTTAACCATCCAGCTAGTTTTTTTTTTTTTTTTTTTTTTTTTTTTCTTTTCTTTATAGGTTTTGAGTACTGCATTTTCATAGCGATTGCTTATTTTTCTGAACTGCTATTTAGTAAAATTCATTAAATTGACCAAATTTAAGTACACACAATCATGATAAGAATTTGTATCATTCAAAAACTTGTGCTAAATTTGCAATGTTATTCTTATGAGAAAAACACGTACTGGATTTAAATAATAAAACATCTTATCGCGGTCCTGTGTACAGCTCAGTTTGATATCAAATATTTGTCAATGTGTAGTTAGTTAGAAGACTTTATAGCAAAAACAGATAATTATGATTTTTTGTTTTTTTTTTTTGTTTTTTGTTTTTTTTTTTTTTAAGGGAGTGGGAGATAGTTAGTTCTTTGCTGATGGATAAAAATCATGTTAGCCAAGCCGTTAAAAATTAGCATCTCTTTCACAAGGTACCCCTGTTATATTAAAGATCACTATCACCCATTTCCCAATCGTTTATAATATATGTATAGTTGCTAATGTTCTTATCAATTAATTTTTGCAATATAAATTTTAACTTAATTGTTTGTTTATATTCATATTTAATTTATATTCTACAGGTAAACCATACTGGCATCAAAGTATGTTCTGGTCTGACTTGGGCCCAGATGTTGGTTATGAAGCAATAGGAATTGTGGACTCTAGCTTACCTACAGTGGGAGTCTTTGCCAAAGCCACTGACCAAGACACACCCAAGGCTGTTGTTGAAGCTACAGGAGAAGGAGACAGGTCTCAATCTGAATCTGTATGTATTTTTTGTTTAATTATATCTGATATTTTCTCTTGTTACTTAAAATGTATTATCTTCAAATCAGGCTGCCAAACCTGTAACTCCAGCAAGTAGCATCCCTAAAAGTCCTAGGGAAGGTGAAGACTATGGCAAGGGCATCATTTTCTACCTGCGAGATGATATTGTCGTCGGCATTGTACTGTGGAATGTTTTCAATAGAATGAGTGTAGCTCGACAAGTAAGTTTTGAAAATTATCTTAGAAAAACAAATACTGTAAAAGAGTGAAAGACTAAAAAAATAAATAATAATGTAATTAAAAAGAAAGAATCAAAACATGCATAGCTTCTGTATAATGCTTACTTGTTACTTGCTTACTTGTTAGGTGAAACATATAAATCTCATACTTTTCATTAGTAAAGACATTGCGCTAAAATAAGATTGATGTACTGGTACCTTTTTTAATTTCACTCTTTGATTTTCAATAATTAAGGAAAGAAATCAACTATATGATAATAATCTCTTTTTTTTTCTTTAGGTTTTAAAAGAAGGCAAGAAGTTTGAAGACCTAAATGAAGTAGCTAAACTTTTCAATATCCATGGAGAGTAAGCTTGACATCAAGATCTAGGCAAATACAAAAGCATACTGATATCAGATCTACCATAATATTATAGGTAGTGCTACAAAACTGAGGGTAAATTAACTAATGTATTGTCAAAATCATTGTGCGTCTGGCGATCTCAAACTAGATCAGGGTCAAATATGAGGTACATGGTAATTTAATTACCTAGGTGCTCTTATGCATTTGTAACTTATTGTAGCACACTTCACTAATTTTAAAATTAATTTACATTATAATTTTTGGTGCTTTTATTTGTTATCTCACAAAGTAAAAATGACATATCTTTGTGATTTATGTTAAAGGTGTAGAACACCTTGAACAAAAAAGTTTTTATATCCTAACAAACCTGAAAATGAACGTTGATTTGTCCGGAGTCATTGATTTCTAATATATTTTCCATTCACAAAATGGCACGAGCGGTCAATGACGTCACAGCTTGCCTGGGCCATGTGCGCATAAAACAAACGAGCTGTGAAGTCAATGACCATTCGCGCCATTTTGTGAATGGAAAACAAATTAGAAATCAATTACTCCGGCCAAATCAACATTGATTTTCAGGTTTGTTAGGATATTACACAACTTTTTTTGTTCAAGGTGTTTTACACCTTTAAAGAAAACTGATTTTTACTTATTTCTTATACAAGTTAAATTAAATACTACACTTTATTTGGTTATTAACTTGGTTTACAGACACTTATAATTAATCTTTATTTAGATTAGAATGCAGGCTTAAAATTAAAATGGAAATTTTAGTGATTGCTTTGTAAAAAAAAAAAAAAAAAAAAATGTGATTAGTTATAAACACAAAATTAAGACTATAAATACAAAGCATTGCACCTATAATTATAGATTGAAATAATACAAAAGGTAAAATGAATGTGAACTGTGTGTTGGTATTATATGACATTAATGTGTCCTTTACTACTAAATATATTGAATGTCTTCTAAATTTTTGCAAAAATCACTCGCTCATTATTCAACATGCGAGAGGAAAATAACAATAAACCATGCAAGGCAAAAATTTATAAGACTTTCTTTTTAGCTCCCTACCTATTTGAATTGATGATATTCTCCTACATATCAGAAGCACTTTGTAAGTAACATAACATTGTTACCACTTGTAATGGAGGTTAGCGGTGAGGAAAAATTCTTAAAACACATTATATGTGTTTTGAGAAAATTTCCTATTAATAATTTTTTCATATACATACATATATATACAGTATGTATAACTAGAAGTATGAAAGTACTGTATCCCCAATTTAAATATTTCTAGCTTTGGTGCATTATTATTAGCCTATTATTATTTTTATTTTTTTCCTTCTTCAAATAAATTATCCAAAAAACATCAATAACATGGTACCTCAATGCCAAAGGTTGGATATTGGGGTATCATAAGCTTTTACCTCACACCTAAACAATAATCCTCCATTATTTGCAAATAGCAGTTTATTTATCATCATTGATCAATAGGACGCAAAGCAAATATTGATTGTGGGGGAAAATCTCAGTTTAAAGCTGCAGTTGTAATTAGATAATTAATTGTAACTAGGAATTACAGTTTAACAATGATTTTAGAAATAGCTACACTAATTGTTAGATAGAATATAAAATAATGACGTGATGGCTCTATGTTACTTAATGATATGTATTGATGGGTTTTATTGACAATATTTTCCTGTGTCATATCAAAAGAAATTTTACTGAAAAAAGAAAAAAATAATAATAACTAGCAAAGAACCAACAACTGTCATGCATTAGCTTTTCTGTATATAGGAACCTTGTAATTGCTTTAAATTTAATTTTGTGGAATAAAAGTTATACTTTTTAGATAAAAAATTTTCATTTCAGAGTACTTATTGAATTACAGCATTATAGATATAATATACTGTATATATTATAGAGTATAATTTTTTTTTTTTTTTTTGCTTGCCATGATGTGTTATTGTGTTACACCAATCCCAGTCAAGACATTGTCATATCGACACATAAGGACTCTCCAATCAATGGAAACGCACACGCAGGCCAGTCATGGCCTATCAAACACAGCCCAGCATTTGCAATGACAGCCTAGAGAAACCGTGGCAATGTCTAGGCAGGCTGGTTGGTGCAATCGCAATCACATCAATCATGCACCTCCCAAATGATGTGTGTCATCATGGAATACATGTAAACATGCATCATGCAGCATGTTGTGCTCTCACATTTTACATACGCACCCAGCATAGTGGCTTGAACCTACACTAGGTGAGGAGTCCAGAGTTACGATACGGCTGCCTTCACCACTCGGCCATACCAGCTCGGTTTATATGTGTATGTATTTATAAATTATAATACATAATATGTACAGTAGTACAATAAAAATTAATACCTTTATACTGTAGATTGTAGAAGGATCATCGATCATAAAACATATATACAATATATTTTAGGAGAAAAATGATGGGGTTTATGACTCGTAGTGTAAGGAACTGCATTTTGTTTGTAGTCCTACTATTTATTATTTATATAGTAAAAGTATAATATAGAATTTTGTTACAAATTGTGTCTCTAATTAAATTTGTAGATTGCATTGCAACTGCGCAGGGGATGCCAAGCCAAGTTAAAACTTCATTTTCCATTGGTTAAACAAATGACCACTTTTCGCGCGTCAGCATCGCGCCCAGTTTTGCCAGCGTAAGAAGACTCTCCAAAAAGTACTAAAATAAAATTTAATTTTCAATAAAAAAAAAAAAAACATCCATCTTATAATACATACCAATTACTTGTGTTTTATCATTAATTAAAAAAAAAGAAAGGTATTCTCTGATTTTGATGTATTTTTTTAAACAGTTGGTCACCATGGGGACCGGCATTCCATCCGCACCATCAGCTGAATTTTTTTTTATGATCGAGGTCAATCGTAAAATTCAATATTTCAATGATAATATTAATATTTTTGGGTATCAAATCGTGATAAACAAGATGCGACAAAGCTGCTGAGGGGCTCAGGCTCGCAGCGCGATGTCAAGTAAGTCAAGCAAGCGCAAAATTACGGTGGAGAAGGGAAGCAGCGGATCGCGTCCTAGTGTTTTTGAGCGTTTGGGTACCAAGGCAGAACAAAGAGATCAAAACACAAACAGCGGCTTTTGCCGGCATTGGAACAATACTGGAAATTGCCCTTTTGGAAGTTCTTGCAAGTAAGTTTTTAGCAGTCTTTTGTAAGTTATGATGTACACATAAAAACATACACATGTACATACACAAAAATATTGCATTTATGATAATCATAACGGCATGTTCATAGTGCCATGTGTGTATGTTTCATATACATACATATAAGTCTTTTAAAAATACATAAATTATCTTTCATGTCTTCCCTTCAATCAGGTAGTCCGAAATATTGAATGTCTTTATTTTATTGCAGGAATGCAATGTTTCACACATTGATTAGCCCTTCCAAGCAACGAGCAGCTAGTAAAGATCGTGAACACATCTCGAGAGGAAATAAGCAACAGGTAAAATATAATCCATTTCTTGGTATGCATATCTACATGATACAATGACAATTTAATAATGTGGAGCAGGTGGGAGTTGGCTCACGAAGCAGTGTTAGTCGTCTTCACTCAACTATAGTATCAGTGAAAGGCTCTGGTACTCCACCCCCAGGAGGAGCAGCAGGAGAAGCTGGTCCAGCAGGTCAGTGGGAGGAAGATTGGAGTCTAGAACACGCAGACGAGAAGGAACTTGAGCGTCGTAGACAACAACTTCAGAGAGAACTAGAGCTTCAAATGAAGAAAGAATTAAGGAGACGTAAACTAGCTGCTAGTACTTCTAGCAGTTCCAAGGTTTGTTATCAAACATAAAATGTCAGTTTCAACACATTTTTGTAGAGGTATTTCTTTGGATAATATTTCGGTCCATTAAAATGTGTAACATTGTTATGATATAATTTGTTACAGAAAGGGCCACGCTCCAGTTCATCAAGTAGTACAAGTTCTTCTGGTTCATCATCAAGCAGCTCTGGTAGCTCATCTGATGATAGCAGTAGCTCTCGAGGCCGAAGCAGCAAGACGAGAGGAAGCTCCAGCAAGCAACGTGCTAAGAGGAGCAAACACGAGCCATCCAAACCATCAACAAAGGAAGCAGGTCAGTTTATTTCTGTATTTTGTAATGAGTACCAATGATTAAGAATTGCCAGTACGTACTACAAATCTAACTTCAATCAATTTCTTTATTTTATTTTTAAATACAGACCTGAGGAAGGCTCGTGACAGCTCAAGAGATACTAAAAAACGAGACATATCTCATCCATCATCATCAATGTCAAGTAGACAAAGACCTGTTGTGGGGAGCAAGAGACGGAGAGATTCAAGCTCTGCAGATTCTTCTGGCAGTGATAGACGTAAACAAGGGCGTGGAAGCAGCAGTCAGCATGCTGCTACTTCCAGGTAGCTTTAGAACTATTTACACAAAACTTATTTCATTTCAATTTATATTTTATGTAAAAATAATTTGTTCTGTTTTCACTGGTACTATCGGTATGAGCAAGTAGTTTCATTGTGAAATGCATTATCAGGACATTAAATGGTAATCTTTTTTTCAGTCGTGCTAGAAATCGCAGTGCTAGTCCTGACAGAAAAATTCAGCAGGATAGGAAACGCCAAGCATTATCACATGATAAGAGTTCCGCTAACAAACGTCGAGATGTTACTCCACCTTCCCATAAACCATCTCAATCCTCGGGACGTGGGGTTGTAAGAAAGCGATCAGCTACTCCCCCTCAACGACCCCGGCGACGTTCTCCTAGCCCAACACAAACTCGGCGACGCTCTCCTACTCCCACACAGTCTAGACGACGTTCTCCCAGCCCAGCTAGACGCAGATCCCCCAGTCCTACTCAATCTCGCAGGAGGTCTCCCAGTCCAAACCAGTCGCGTAGGCGATCACCAAGCCCAAATCGGCGACGCTCTCAAAGTCCTGCTCAGAGTAGAAGGCGCTCACCAAGTCCCAACCAAGCACGTCGTCGTTCTCCAAGCCCATCAAGGAGACGATCTCCCAGCCCAATAAGACGGCGCTCTCCTAGTCCAAACCAATCTCGTAGGAGGTCGCCAAGTCCAAATCAGACACGCAGGAGATCACCAAGTCCATCTGCTATACGTAATCGAGGTGCAAAAACACATGGTATGCAATTTTTTTAAAAGATTTAAGGAGCAGCTTATGTTTAATTATTTACCGAAATATTTACAGGTTACAGTATACATATGTAATGAAATTGCAAAGCAAACACAATGGTTTAAAGATAATATAATCTTTTGTTTGGCCAAACACAAAAATGTCACATACTCAACAGAGGAATAGGAATACATATTTTGAATAACTTAATTCATATGATATGAAATAAGCAATTCAATTACATTTTGTGGTCATCATGAATCATAGTAAAACTGAACAACATATAATGTGTAGCATGGGAATAAATTGGCTTTTAAGGATTTGCTGTTTCTATTGATTTGTGTAAACTTTTTATAAAAACTACTACCATAGATTCAAACAAACTTGATAGCAAAAGTATTCATTACAGAGAGTAAAATTTTATTTACCATTTAAAAAATTTTCATCAGTAAAAGTGTCTTATATTATTTAAGGAAATTCTTCACGCAACGCATCTCCTGCAATTCCTCGACGCCGTTCTACATCTGTGGAACGTAAAGATACCAGACGAGGACACACACCACCTTCACCTCCTGTGGAAAGAGGTTATCAACAGCGTGGAGGTCGCAACTCTCGTCGTAATAGCCCAGAAGTAACCCACAGAGGACAGCAAAGGTAAGCATTTAGCATTTTAGCAAAGTTATGATATGTTGCTACACTGTTGCCCTGTCATATTTAGGGATTTGAGGCAACGAGTGCAGCCAGGTCGCAGCAATGACAGGCAAAGTCCTGAACGTAGAACGTTACTGCCTCGTGCTCCCTCCCCCGTGGACAATAAACGAGACTGGAACAGAGGGTATTTATTTTTCGTTTGTATATTCATAATAATTGTTTGCTACATTTTGTATTATTATTACCTTTGGCTAATTAATGTAGTACCAATATAATTATATTTAAAATCCATAATTTTTCAATGTTTCTGTGTCACTTTAAGGCCTTATGTGTATGCAAAGCTCTGGACAAAAGTTTCTGAACTTGCTTTTTCTCAAAAGAAAAGCATTAGACTGATGCTGTTTGCCTATCTGTCCTATTTGGAAACTTTTGTCCCAAGCTTTGCTTACACATAGGTGGTGTAACAAATAGTCTGAAAGAGTTGCCGTACATGGTGCTATGCAGCACTATACAATGCATGATCTGACGGGCTCCCCTAATTTATGTGCTTTTGATTGGTCCTTGTCATCAAGCAATGCCGCCTGCAAATGTGTACAACCCTTTCAGAACCTTTGTTACACAGGACGTTTTAATTTGTGGGAACGTGCTTCTCTACTTTAAATTCTCTAATCATCAGTAGGGGTGGATTTTGTAAACTTTATTTATGTAACAAAAAGGTTATAAGAAGACTTTCAAAAATGGATGTAGAGGGAAAATAAACAAGCCAATAATACTAAAATGAAGTGCAAGCAGACGTCTATGTGTTTCTTTCTTAATTTAGCATGTGCTTGTATGGTACATAATGAAGCATCTATAACTCAAGTTATAATTTTTTCTCAGGCTGAAATTTTTATCGTGACTTACTCAGCCTCATAGCTCAAGTTTTCTTGAATTTCAGGTTGTTTGTATAAAATGAGAGAATAAGAAGCTACCAACTTTCTTAATATTCAGGAAAACATTAGCTTTGAGACTCAGTATGCTACAGTAAATATTTCAGCATGAAGAAAATTTCTAAATAATCAAAACTGCACCATTCATTAAAAAAAAAAAATGTTAAATTGAGACGGCAGCTCAAAGTCATCTGTTAGCACTTTGTTAGTATTACAAACCCAAGCTTGTTTATTTTTTCACTAAGCACATTCTTTTAAGTCATACAGAGCCCAATGTGTCAGACATGCTGGGAGTGAATCTAATATCATTGTATGCTTACATGCTGTCATGTAACATTTTTGCAGACGTGACTATGCAGGCAGTCCACCAACAAGAGGCCACCACCGCGCCTCACCTGACAGTAACAATGGCTCCAACAGACCAACAGGGTCTCGTGATGTACGAGGAGAAACCAGCAGAGATAAAAATAGACTCAAAGTAAGGTTTATATCTATTTTCATTTGTGAAACTTGAAACTAAGGCATCTTTAAACTTTCAGGACCATGATAGAGATAGAAGGAGGGATGTTGGCATGCAAATGGATAAAGGTGAGCTAATTTGTAAGAATTTAAATTATAATGTTTATTTCGCAGCAATGTTAATTACAATATGGAAAAATTGACTATGATACTTGATAATACAGTAATAATAATAATAAAAAAAAAAGATTTCGTAGAAGAATAAAATAGATAAATTGGTAAAAGAGAGGGTTAATCATTAGCTGGCAGGGACAGAGATGCATGGGTTATACACAGTATAACCCAATCCTTTTAAGTTGTAATGAATAATATTTTTTAAATATTATCTAGCAATCTATGCTTGAAATTTGATCCCATCTCCGAACAATCTACAAAGTAAAGAATCTTCTGGTTTAATTAATTTTCTACTGTAGATGGCAGCACAGTGAAATTTTCATAAGAAAAAGTTGGCCATATTAGATAGCAGCTTAGCAGCTAATGTATTCCTATTTAAAAATAACGTGCTGCCATTTACACTCCCGTACCTCCTTAACTATTTTCATTCATGGTGGATTAGAATATTTTCTCTACCACAGTGTCCCTGTTCGTGTAAACTCAAACAACCTCCCATTCCCCAATTTTTCTTTATCTATGTGTTTTTCTATCAAATCTTATAATTATCAATTCTTTCATATATATTTATTTTTAATTTTTTATAATCTAAATACATACCTAATTTAGAAACTCATTGAGATTATAAAAATATATAGGTCGTGACAAGGTGCGTGGACGAGCTGAAGAAGGAGAGTTGCCATCATTGTTGAGCATAATGACTCAGCACCCTCCTCACTTTGCCCCGCAGCCTCCTCCTGGCAATAGACCTCGACCACCACCCAGAGATGAACCTTTACTGGACCACAGAGGCCTTGCAAGGGGTAATCCACATTTTTTTTCTTCCTTCATTTTCATTAGCCTGTTATCTTATCTTTGTATATGTGGCTTTTAATTATTCTAGCAACATAATGTTATGGCTGTAAGCTGCAACCTCTAGTTAAACCTTAGTTATCTTTTTTCAATTGTTGCAACAATCAAAATAACAACTTAACTACGGTTTAACTAGTTAGTTAGCGTCGCAGCTTACGGGGGTTAGTGAGAATAATTTTTCTCCTGAAACTTAATTGTCCAATTAAACTCCAGTTAATTAGTATGAAGCTCCTGTTAAAAAATCTGCAATTTTATGTTGCCAGAGTCAGATTTTTTTTTTTCTCTCTACCAAATACTTCACAAATTAGCCAGTTTACAAATTTTGCAAGGTTAATTTTATTTTTAATACTCTATATTCTCTCATCATAATTACTGTTTTAAAGCAGCAATTATTTTCCTACTTAAAATAATATTTAGGCAAACGCATACGTTCATCCACTTTTGTATTATTATTATTATTGAATTTTATTGATTCTTGTTTTATTTCCTTACAATTAATGCATTTAATTTTAATTGCAGATCGTGGCCGTTTTGAGCGATACGAAGGAGATAGAAGTGGGGATGGATTATTGGATCATGTTGGTGATGACCATCACCGTGGGGGACTAAAACGGGGCCCTCCTCGCAGGTAAAAATATAATTAAAAAAAGGTATCATTTGTTAGTACTTTGCAAAAGGGGGGGGGGGGGGGAAAGGTAACAGAACATGCATTATATGGTATAATTTGTTGCAATTTCAGAGATATAAACTCTCCACCTAGGCAACAGCGAACTCAAAAACCTCGTGACTGGGGAGAATACCCAGACTCCAGGCAACCCCCAGGTGCCAGGGAGTGGGATCGGAGGTGCAGTTTTGTATTTTATTATTATTGTTATAAATATTTTAATTAATCATGTCAATTTTATTACTTCTATAAACACATATTAATATTTTTGTATTTATGTGGTAGACCTGGAAGCAAAGGATCTCCCGCAGGTCCTAATGCACCGCAACGTCAGTGGGGACCTCCACCAGGCTCAGAAGAACAACCTAGACCTAATCGTATGCTGCCACCATTGAGTGTACGTAATGCCATGCAAGCTGCACGTAGAGGAGGAGAAACTTCTCCCTCACGGCCAGCCCCTGCTGCTGCCAGCCCTTCTACATCAGACAGGTATATATATATAGGCCTATACATATATCAGCATATACAAAGTATAATTTTTTGTTTACCAAGAATTACAATATTGTGATGCTATTTTACAGTGTATCACCACAAAAAATAGTTGCAGAAGCTGTGGTTACAGAGAAACCAACACCAGTGACAGAAGAATCTGGGAAAGGTAAGAAAAATGGTAGCATATTTGGTGAATTTGCAATTTATTAATTTCAAAACTTTATTCCAGAGCCTGAAAAGTCAAAAGAACCACCAGTTAAACGACCTCATGAGGTGAGTTTTGTTTGTTTTACCTCCTCTAATTTTTCTTTAATACTGTATTATTTATTACTTTCTTTTTACTTTTAATAAATATTAGGGTCTTTGCGATAGTTGATAATATATAAAAGATTTGATAGAAACACATAGATAGATTAGGAAAAATTGGGGAATGGGAGATAGTATGAAATTACACTTACAGGGACGCGAGGTAGAGAAAATATTCTAACCCAGGCCGAAATAAAATTTTATGCGTATGTTCTCATCTTTTACTTTTTATCCCTGGCTTGCAACTTGGTTTGGCGGTTTGAAGTTTGAACAGTGCGCGCTCGTCTGGAATTTTCCGCGCCTCACTGACGACGCACAGCCGCGGGTATAAATAGTCGCAGCCCAGTCAGTCAGGCCATCAGTTCTCTTCCAGCCTTCAAGGAGGCTGGAGGTAGGGCATGAGGCTTCTCTCTCCTCGCCATGCTGATGAGTCCCAGTAAGGACGAAACAGCTGTCCATGGCTAGAGATATGAGGTGCTGAAGTGCTGAAGGGGGTTCCGCGCAAGATGGCGAGTATTATGCATCGGAACCTATGCCGGTGCCTGTAAACTTCCCTATTGTGCCGTTAATTCTTGTCTTTCCGTCTTCCTTTTAACCACTACTCCTTTGTAAACCTATTGTCTTCGTTTCCACTAATTTGTTACTACCAGGCACCGGCTTCATAGTCATTAAATCCATCTTCATAATCGTTCACCACGTGGAGTGCGTGCAGAGGAGGACACATTGACCATAGGTCATAGTTAAAGTGAACTGGAAATAGTGTAGAGGCCGATTGGGCGACATAGTTTTGCTCCGGGGCTCATCTGCACACATTTGCCACGGACCTTGGATGTGGACGTCTTCAGCCAGGACTTCTTCATAATCGGTTACTGTTCCGCCCAGAAAGACGGAACGGTTTACATCTCGAGGAGGAGCCTCGACTGGTCAAATTGCTAATAGGCAGTGCCGCGACTGAATTACATTCATGTGCATGTGACCCCACGTCCCACGGCACATGAAAGCGTGGGCCAGTAAAAAACGTTATATCAATCAATGAGGCGCTGAAAATGACAGTGTGCTATGCGCAATGCTCATTCCGTCTAAACCAATATGCAAGCCAAAATTCCCTTTTTTAATGAAGCTCGCTTTCTACAGAGCAATATGAGCCACTTTACATACGCATAAAATTTTATTTCGGCCTGGGTTAGAATATTTTCTCTACCTCGCGTCCCTGTAAGTGTAAGCTCATACTATCTCCCATTCCCCAATTTTTCCTAATCTATCTATGTGTTTCTATCAAATCTTTCTTTTTACTTTTGTTTATCAATTTCTTATTATTATTTTAGGACTCCGATGCAGATGAAGCAGATACTGGAGAGCCAGAGAAGAAAAAGCTGTGTACTGTGGAACCTGCAGTATCTCCAGCTGCTGGTACTCAATCCTCTGCTTCCACTCCAACTATCGCCCCTGCTGCTCCAGCCCCAGCAATGGACCTCATGGAGTCAGACCTCAGTGACATAAGCGATGATGCAGATGATATTTTGAATGCAGTAAGTATTAATCTGAAACTTATGTATAGTACAGATCATGGGGCATGATACTACATTAAAGTTGGTTAACAGTGAAGGGAATTATTGAGGTAATTTATAATTTCATGCTTTGTTAGAAGAAATTAAAGTTAATAAAATATGTGCTTGCTTTATTATTTTTTTATTTATTATTTTCATTTTAGGAGGGTGCTGAAGAGGCTGCAGAACCAATTGAGAAAGCAGAAGCAGCAGGAGAGGATGACGAAGAAGAGAGAATGGAGGAGATGTTGGATAATCTTGACTTTGAGGATGTTTCTGAAGGAGAACTTGAGGCAGAGGAAGCTCGTGGAGGTAAGAAATTTTACTACAAGTATCCCTTAAATTTGCAAAACTAATTGGTAAAATAATTTGTTACTTAATTGCCCTATACAGAAGTCGATGCTCTCACTGTGGATTGGGCTGCTTTACTAAGCCAAACTAGGAGTCGGAGCAGAGATGAAGATGGCGAGACAGCTCGTGAAGCTCGTGCCCATCGTTGGCAGGCTAACCAAGTTTTGACTCGTGTAGGAGTTTCTCTTAAATTGTGTGGACCACAGCTTGCTAAGAAACTAGGAATTGTAGGACCCAATGGTAAGTTCAATTGTGAAAGGTTCTTCCTTATATCCTTATTGAATCTTCTAATTGAATCGTCTATTGCAGATATATCAAGTGAAACTGAGAAAACTGACAGCACCACTGAAAATGAAGAAAGCAAGGAGAAAATCCATCTACTTCATGGTGTAGCCGGAGTACATGTAGCTTTGAGAACTCGTAAACTGCAGCAAGAGTCCATTTTCCAGTTACGTGATAGACGAGGTCTTTCGGCAGCAGATGACTTGGCTTTCAGGCAAGTTTGTACCAACATCTTCATCTTAGACCTTTTGACTTTTGACTATATTTTTACTTTATTTTTATTTTATTATTATTTTTATTTTATTTTTTTCCAGGCGTCAGTTGAATGGTTTACCTGCAAAGAAGCCAGGACATCAATTTAATTGTGCTGCTGATCCAGAGCTAAATAAACTTGCTGTGCAACTTCTCACATCATCTACATAGAATATTTTTTGAGTTTTTTGAGTCATAATATTTCTAAGTACTGCAAGGTTTTGCAAATAAAATAACAATAAAACTTTGGAATTAAACTTGAATCATACATTGAAGTACTAAAACATGTGAAAGCAACATGCTGTTTCCTACAAAAGTGCAAGACTCTTCTCGTCTACTCATCAGCATTGAGCATCAGTAAAACCATAAGAAAAGTGCAAAGCAAAGAGTGAAAACTTGACACTAAAATTGCTTGAAGTTAATTCTTATTATTATCATAATTATTTTTTGTTGTGTTAGGTAAACAACAAAATATAGGCTTATATATTATACCCTATATTAAATATAATAGTAATATTGTATCATAATAAATTCAATAACAAAATATATTTGGTGCTATGTAGAAAAGTATG
Source organism: Ecdyonurus torrentis (assembly GCA_949318235.1). NCBI lineage: Eukaryota > Metazoa > Arthropoda > Insecta > Ephemeroptera > Heptageniidae > Ecdyonurus > Ecdyonurus torrentis. The sequence continues at coordinate 18,639,905 of OX439128.1, read as the reverse complement.
GATTATATAACATGAGCTAGACGTTTAATGACAGCTCTGGTGTGGCATAATATAACATGGACTATTACTTTGTGGAAACAAATGAAACTTGCTTTTAGTACTTATAAATAACAATCCCTTTAATCCATTCAAACCTAATTTAAAACTGATTTTGACTTGCAAGAGAGAATAGAAAGTGGGATTTCATTTTGCATTATATTGTTACTGAACCACTGTTCACCATATGTTTGTGTGCATACATTAGGAATGTCAACTTCAATGCTTTAAGATAAATTCACATGGTAATTTATGCAGTGCATGATAAGTGATAACAAAAACTGTAAGTGCTCTGATGTCGTATATCTTTAGTATAGTATAGCTTTTTTTTTTTTTTTTTTTTTTTTTTTTTTTTCTTCTTCTTCTTCTTCTTCTCCCAAATACATTTAAAAAAAAATACAGCACGCAATACAAATACAGTAGTCTTTCTTTGTAAGTGGCTTTACTTTCAGTTTAGATTGGCTTCAATCAACCTGCCTCCAAAAAAGCTATGGGGCTAAAGTGTGGCCATGTGATCGATCAATTTTCATTAACTTGCTTGTTTCTATGGTGTAAAAAGAAAAATATATTAATCATTATTAATTCACAACTTGCTGATACCCTAATCTATACAACTCCTTTAAGGTAATTTAGCTCTGGTTTACCAGACCACAGAACCTAAACACTGCACTCCTCTGGGTTTCTAATACCAGACCTGTATGATTTTAGACTACCTTCTATTTTACAACACGGTAGCACTACTTTACTATGCACAAGCATTGGTCTGACTTTCTATAGACTAATTAAAATAAAGTTTTAGTTTTGAAAATTATTGTAACAATTAAAAATAAAACTTTTTTTGTTTTTCAAATTTATAATAACCTAGCCGTGCTGGTGTATTTGCCTTATTATCTTAAGATTGTAAATAAGTTCTAAAAGGTCACTTTTACCCTGTAAGTTGTCAATCGAGTGGCAAAGCAAATTATGTTATTTGCCATTTTTATTTGTTAGCTACTTGTAGGTGTCAAAGCTGCTTTAACCCTTAGACTACTGTATTGTACTATGTAAATTAATTAAGATAGGATAAGTTAAATTTAGATATGTACTGTATAAGGAAAAAAACATCATGGTTGGTATTAATAAGTTTAAAAATATAATATTTAGAAAATAGTAGGTAGAGATTATGAATTGAAATTTTTCAATTCAACATGCTCTAATCTCTACATGCTATTTTTTTTTTAAACATATATTGAGTTAAATTAAGACTCCTCTATCTTTTTTTTATTTTTATTTTGTACTTTTCATTTAAACTTCAAAATGTTACAAGAAATTTTACACAGGATAATAAAAATTAAATAAACAAACTATTTTTTAATGAGTATTATTTATTTCCAACTTTTCACTTCACATCTATTCATTTGAAACATTTAAGAACTAAAATTTTTAACAATAAACAATACAATAACACAGGAATTTCTATGGCTTTCATTGAATATCAATTGTAGATATTATTTAATATCAAAATATTTACTTGTATGAAAAATGTAAAATATATACTTATCAGTTTATCATACTGTGTGACAACAATGATGTTGTCACCTATGCAATAAAATTTTCTAAAACTGAACTAAATTTAAATATATTTTTCTACATTTTTTATTATTATTATTATTTATTATTATTCTCTTTACAGATCTGTGTGCACTCAACTACAATTTAAATGATGAATATACACAAGTATATTCAAGTGCTACATTTGTTGCTCATGAAACTATAACCTACTCTTATTGCACTAGAAATTGTTAATTTACAAAGAGTGAAATAGATTTGAAACAGAAAAACAATTTCACTGACCATTAACATGAACACAAAATTACATGAACTTAAAATTACTTCTTCTGAATAGAAATTGATAATAATAATAATAATGTTTATGCACAGACCCGAGAAGAAAATAATGAAATTTTTATTTGCATGGCACTTGCTTGCCTGATTAACATCACAGCAAAAGTTTAAAAAGAGTTATTTTAGGACGCTATAAATGATTATACATTTATTTTTTTATTATTATTTTTTTCTTGAGCAATGATTAAAATTTCTCGTTTTCTATTAAATATACATACTGTATAGAAGCACAATCAAAATTGAAACATAAATTCAAAATAATTTTCTGCACAACATTCAAAATAAACAACTACATAACAAATGCAGTAGCAATTGTTTAAGTTGGTGCAAGTTAAGGAACTACACTAAACAATAGCAACACTATTATTTTACAGTATAGTCACCATTTAGAAACATTATATTTGATCCTATTTGAACACTGCATTAAATGTGAATGATACATATAGGCCTATAGTTCTGCAGTGCAATGATGGTAACTATAACAAGAGGAAAATGCCAAAAGTGACTGACTGATGCAATAGTAACATAATCACTATAGGTAATTTTATGTATTACCAAAATATACAAAAAAAAAAAAAAAAATTTAAAATATTGATTACATTTTTATATATATTGATTTAAACATTGGTAATATGCATTTATAAATACAAAGTCTTTGTGGAAAAAGATCAATAATAATAAGAAGCATTAACATTTATCTTTTATATCCATTTAACCATAACAAAAAGGAACAAGTTAATAATAAAATACACAAATACCATTCAATAAAAATATAATGTTGAATTTAGTTCTATACATATTATGTAAGTTTGATGTGACCATCGTTTTGAACTTGAAAATAAAATTGTGACTAAATTGTACCTGCATGTCTTTTTAAGTATTAGTGAAAATTCTAATGTGTATCAAATTTGCAATCACATTACTTAAAAGTTTAAAAGCTGCATTATTTCCTAAAATCAAAGATGGAAACATTTACAGTACAATGCAAACAATTAATATTTTATTTAAGACAGTTACAAAATGACCTTTAGTAGGATTTTCGCTCTTTCTCTTATTGCTTTAGTTATGTGGAGTGACAAGTGCAGCTAGTGTATACAGCAAAATACTAATGAAAAATACTTAAATAACAAAAGCATTGTTTTCTTTTACTGCACAACTTTGTGTGTTTGCAATTTTAATATCTCTAGTTTTCCAACAATCTTTTATTTTCACAGTTTATCATTTATTTTATTGCACCCCAATTACAGCTACCAAAACTTTCATGTTGAGTATAATAGAATGGCAAAACTTAGAAATATACAATGTAAATACATTTTTGAAAGAAAGCTAAATATTGTCTTACCTTTAAGCAAATTATGTGCAAGATTTTTGCATGAAACTTTATTGGAATGGTGCAATATATAAAAAAAAATTAAAAAAAAAAAACATGAAGGCAAGAATATAAAGAAGTTGGTATATTTATGTATATAATGTGTGTACATAATTATATACATACAATGTTCATGATGTTACATTAGTTTTAACAATTAATAAATCTGTACATGGCACAGTTTGTCAAGACTTACTCCTAAAAGGAGTTGAGATACTTTCATTTTACAATTTATTTATTTTTCCTGATATTTTGTACTAACACTAGAAAATCAAGCTTTGGTATTTCTCTTACATTAACAAGTGTAGTACTTCACTCTGAATCTTGATGGCGCTCAAAATTTAACCTTTTTCTAACACCTGCAACAAAGAAGTAAGCAAATAAATTAACAATAGTACAAGGATAATATAGGTAAAATATATTTTTGAAGACTGCGGAAATAAAAAAAATAACAACTTTGACCTATATAACAAAGCTACCATGTTTCTCTCCTGTTGTTTATTGGTTATTGCCTTAAATTAAAGAGATAATTTCATTTGCAGGTTGATAAAAAGGTTTGGTAGTTATTAGTTATCAAATCTTGTTATCAACACATGTCGATTTTGGGATTCAAAAATACAACCGATGAGAAAATGCAATAGTTTAGGAAATCGAAAAACAATCGTCTTAAAAAAAATTTCTATAATAGTAAGAAGGTTAAAATTATTTTATTTAAAACGGCTGGTTTATTAGCTTTCTGGTACATTTATTTAAAAAAATATATGACGCAAATTAAGAAAGATAATTAATAATGAGTAATTTGTGAGCGCGAATTATGGTCCTTTTTTTACAACTATGATGTGCAACCCGACGTCAAAAGTTTAATTAAGTTTGGATTGTAATGGATTTTTTACACAAAATAGGAAATTTTACAGCGTATACAAAGATGTATTTTCATTTTGGAAATTTAAAAAATTAACAAAGTTATTTGCACATTACTCATTAAAAAAAATTAGCGTTAAAATGAAACCACAACTTTGAAATTTGGCCTCAGTATTCACCAAAAATATGAAAAAAAAATTCTTAAAAAATAATTAATTTTTGATAATTTGTTACAATTTTACGATTTAATTTAATACTTTAGAATAAATAAGAAAAGTGAAGATAATGCGCGAGAGAAAAAAAAAAGGAGAAATGTTCTAAGCTACTAAAAAGTCATTGTGATAGTCTAATACGTAAAAAACTGTTTGTTCAAGCAAGTATATGACAGCGTAAAAATATCAATACTTCAGGGACATTTTGTTTGGGTAATTATTGTTTTATATTTGGCATAATTAGGCTATTTCATTGGTACCGTATGAAAATTTGATGTCTTTGATAGACGAAAATAAAATTACGTAGTTGCTTAGCATGATGACTTTTTAGTAGCTCACAAGATTTTCCCTATTTTTTTTCTTTCGCGCATTGGCTTCACTTTTCTCATTTATTCTTAAGTATTAAATTAAATCGTAAAATTGTAACAAATTATCAAAAATTAATTAATTTTTAAGAATTTTTTTGTCATATTTTTGGTGAATACTGAGGCCAAATTTCAAAGTTGTGGCTTCATTTTAACGCTAAAATTTTTTTAATTAGAAATGTGCAAATAACTTTGTCAATTTTTTAAATTTCCAAAATAAAATTACATCTTTGTATATGCTGTAAATTTTTGTATTTTGCGTAAAAAAAATCCATTACAATCCAATCTTAATTAAACATTTGACGTCAAATTGAACTTCATAGTTGTAAAAATAGGACCAAAATTCGCGCTCAAAAATTACTCATTATTAATTAACTTTGTTAATTTGCGTCATATATTTTTTTAAATAAATGTACCAGAAAGCTAATAAACCAGCCGTTTTAAATAAAATAATTTTAACCTTCTTACTATTATAGAATTTTTTTTAAGACTTTTGTTTTTCGATTTCCTAAACTATTGCATTTTCTCATCGGTCGTATTTTTGAATCCCAAAATCGATATATCACATAAACAATTTGTCATTAATACTTTTTTTTTTTTTTTTTTTTTTTTTTTTTTTTTTTTTTTTAACTTTAGAACATGAAAAATACATAAGAATATCCTTTCTGTATATGTACAGTACTTTGTATTTAATAAACAAAATAAAAAATATAGGGTTCATGGAAATAAAGCTCACACTCAAAAATCCTTTGATTTCAGCTGTTAATTCTATACCTCCCTCCCCCTTTCAATACTCACAATACTGTAAGCTTTTTCTAATTGGAATTGTTAAGTGAGCTCCATAAAAAATGCATGTTATTTTGATCAAATAATTAGTAATTCCAAATAGAAAAAGCTTATAGTGAAAACAGCTCAACAATAAATTTAAAAACAACAATTTAAAAACTATTTTTTACTTACTTTGTTCTTCTGCTAGCTCTGCACCAAAACTTTCACTAGGAGTAAAAGGTGTTGATGGACTTTTCACTGGGGAAGAATCACGGGATTTTTCATCCTCATTCTGCAAACATTTATAAAAATCAATATTCTACTTTAAACTGAATCAATTGTTAGCTAAAAGACAATTGAATTTACCTGATAGTATCTGTGCCACAACACACACCCAGATACACATATAACAGAACAGAGCCACTGTCCCAGCAACCACACTATGATATTTAGAGCTTGAGTACGACCAAATAATTCTCGTCCATTTTTAATACACAACATAGCTTCCAGGAACATGATAGCTCCATATACCCAGCATTGAGTTCCAACTCTCTTTATTTGTGTGTCTGTTACATAACTATAATACTGCCTGTAAACAAAAACAAAAGATATTTATAATATCACCATATAATAGATACTAGCTAAATGATAAACAACAAACTGTACTAGCCTTCATATTTTTTTTTTACGTGATAACAACAGTAAATTTATTAAAATATTCAAGAAATTGAGAGTTTCATACATTGACCTTGCATTGTATTATTAATATTTATTATTATTATTTATTATTGCATAATCTTACCTCATAGAAGGAGCCACAATGACACCGATAAGTCCAAGGCGACATATTACAATAGGATGTGATGGTGGCATTTCAAATATATGCTTTAGGAAAAAGGTGTTAAGTTCAGACACCTGCCAGAAAATAACAAGCTGGCATACTGCAAAGAAACGCATGTATGTGCAATTTGGATCTAGCCACCTCATAGCTGTCCAATTTTCAGGTGTAAATTGGAGAACTGCTCTTTTTATCTTGCCAGATGTTGAATGAATATTTCTGAAATTAAAAAAATGACATTACAAATTAATTTATTAATATTTCATTGCATACATTCACCACTATTCATTAAACAATGCTTAAAAATTAGTACTTTTTACTTTTTTTTTATTATTATTATTCTTTTTTAAGTAAATTGCTATAAAAAGGTGCAATAGCAAATGAGCTTATTACCTGATGGATACCCATTTATATTCTCTCATTTCCAGTACTGAGCAGATCTTTAGTCCCAGCCAGATACCAAGTCCATTACATACTAGCACATCAAGCACCAGTGCATCCCACCAGCACTCTTTGAAGTTGGGCAACAAATGAGCAAACTGGACCTGAATTGCAAGCAAAGTCATTAAGTTAACATTGTAATTTTATTGTATTAAAAATAATGAAACTTTGTTATCAACGTACTAACTTACCTCAGTAAATTCCCACATGAAGCTTATTGCCCATAGTAGTCCATAATGTCGAACTAATATTGCTTTGAATAACCATCCAAGAAAGTGAGCCACGGCAAAAACATCCATATGATTCCATACTTTTTCAAAAGTAATGTCTGAACAATTCACTCCATATTCCTAAAATTTTAAATTATTATAGTAGTAGTCAATACAGCAAATAACAATAAAATTGTTTTCCTACTGAAATAAATTTGTGCTTTCGCATTGAAATGAAATTTATACAAACTATTTTCAATTTACTATTTCTTTGTACTGATTATTATTAATTTTACTTTTGCCCTTTAAAAATGTTGAAAAGGAAAAAAAGACGTTTTCCATAAAACTGTATTTCTTACCCCTTACCCCCCAAAAAATGTGCAATCTTTAAAGCATTAGATCATTATCTGTTTTTAATGTATTATTATTATTATTTAAGTTCTGAAACAGTGTTTACAAATGTAGAGAGAGAGAGAGAGAGAGAGAGAGAGAGAGAGAGAGAGAGAGAGAGAGAGAGAGAGAGAGAGAGAGAGATTATAAGTTATTCTACCTTTTCTTGGTCAATGTGGAAATTTTTGAGACCAGGATCAAGCCAGTGGAAGATAGCCATGACAGATTGGTATCGTTGGAAGAGTAGAAACAGCAAAGCACACAGGTAGAGTACGCTAAGACCAAACACCATACGCCACACAGCAGGGTGGGGTCTTGTGAATGGTCCATTGGGAAATGCCAGCACTGAGATGATGAGGAAAAAGAACACCACACAACAAATGCCAGCCCATATATTGTCTTCAATGTCTGTTTCCTTTCTGAAAGAAAACAAAATATGCATCCAGTATTTACAGATTTTTTATATATAATATATATATATATATATATATATATATATATATATATATATATATATATATATATATATATTTATTTAATAATTACATTCGCAGATTTAGTTTTAAGTTTAAATGGAGTGTTTCAATGTAGTGCCCTCATAAGTTGCAAAGAGCTTTCAGGAGACAAAAGGAATGGTTTGTCATTATAACATGATGATTGTTCTTTTCATTTTCATGCAAATTAATACTAATCTTTGCAAGTTTTAAGATTTCTTATTTAAAAATTTTAACCAACATGTATGGTATACATGTTGGTTAAAATATGCTTACTAGTACAGTACACTGTTTTCTGTGATTCAAAACACACAAAATTGATGATTTATCACCAATATTGTGCATTTTTGGGTAATAATACCCTGCATGTGACACTTGAACATGCTCATGTCTCACTAGTACCAACACCTAAGAGTTCAAGTGTAGTTCACGCACAGGGTACTGTTACCCATTTTTTGATGCTCCAGGAGCGGGAACAGGGTTTACAAAGCAGTCTACTAGGAAGTAAGAGATGATAGGATATTGGTATATATAAATCACAATGTCCCTTACATGTCTTCCGACTCCCTGTATAAATTTGTAGACAAGCATTTTTCAAACTTTTACATTCTAGCGCCACGATTGGCAGCTAAAACTACTATTACTAATATTGCTTCACGAAGGATTGAGGTCTTGTTGTCACCTGAGCGCAAGAGTTCCGAGTGGTTATATCTCTGTTTACAGTATACATTATATCGTTTCTGATCTTTAGTCAGCCTTATCATAATACAGTAGTTCAATTAGTCACCAAATGTATCGCAGTGCTCCCTCTAGAGTGGGAAATTTAACTTGTATCTAAAAAGTCAGCCAAGAGTCGGAACACATGTAAGGGACATTGTATATAAATCAGGGACCTGAACTGGTTCTTGGAACTGCTTCAAAACAAGCAGTTCCAGAAACTGGTTCCAGTTCTTGGAAAATAATTATTAATATTACATTACAATTACTAAAAAAGAAAATAATATATTACAGTCAACCAGGGTGAAATTGAAAGTGCCGGGTGAAATTGAAACTCCAATTGTATGCAAGCTTTCACTTTTCCCTATCTCGCTAGACACGGAGCACTTTGAGAGCGGGTCTGTGATTGGCTTTCAATTTCACCCCGGTTTATTTTATATAAGTTAATGATATTTTAATAGTTATTGAAATGTAAGTTAATAATAAATGCATATAATGCAAAAATTAAAATATAATTTTAAAAAAGAAAAATTAATGCAAAATCCCTAGCGATTAGTGTAATAACGGAATTTTTCCATGCCATCAGAGATGGTTTTAAAATAAATGAGAACCAGCGCGGTTATCGAAACCACTTCTAAAAAAATAATAATAATAAGCGGTTCAGAGCTATTCCAGAGGAATCAAAACCAGTTCTGGTCCCTGATATACATATTGATGTATGTATACAAAATTTGCGATATGTAGGGAACTATATGGCTAGTAGAAAATATTGTCAGCTTTTATCTATTTATATTTATAAATACTACATTACATACATATTATGTAATTTTTTTTTTTTTTATTGGACTTAACCTAATGTCATACTTTATTCATACAAATGACCCCTTTTTAGTCATAGGAGCGTATAAAAAATTACAATACATAATACGTTATTCAGTGCTAAATGTACGATGTATGTGTATGTAACCATAAAAGTATGTGCATACATACTCCGGTTTATTATACCGGTATCCAAGAAAATGCTCCATTAATTTACTGTACATCCGCAATTTGTAAAATGCGTCACAAAAGTTTGCAGTGCCTTGCAGGGCAAAAAGTCAAGGCAGCAGCGGTCAAGGCTAACATGGTGTGATGCATAAAAAAATAGAACAAGACTTATGCCGACTATATTTCGTAAATTGCATGCACGCACACTAATGTTGCATCATATACCGGTATGATTTAAAAAAAAAAAAAAAAAAAAAAACATTTATCCATCACATTTATACTTTATACATACATATACAAAGCACGAGATAGCTTCAATATGAGTGCACATTACACCATAGCAATATATGTATACATACATCAGTAAAATGTTTCAAAAGGTATGTAAATGTAAGGCAATATTATCAACATAGTTTTGCAAATTTCTTACCGAGAGAAGGCCGTGTAGAGAACCACAAGGATGGAGACTAGAAGCAAAGTTATTGTATGCGGTTTGTAAAAAAATTCAATCGATATATCGTCCACTGTTCGTTCATTGATAGCAGAGAAAGTGTCGTGACTTCTTCCCGGCGCCATATCTAGTTTTCTAATGAACTTATGAAACGAATTATCTAACGTTGCTTTTGTCCCACTCCCTGCAGTCCCTGCCATGTTGATTGAAAATCAATTTTTTTTTTCTTTCATCAGCTGTAATATGTGCTACCAATGTAATAAAAATATAAATTAAAAAAATTTGTGTTTTATTTTATGAGAAAAAAGCAAAAATAAAGTATATTTGCTATTTTTAAATAAGTTTTTTTTTTTTTGTTGTTGTTGTTTTTATGAGCAGATTAAATCAAATTTTCGAGTGATTAGTTTAATTTTGAGTTGTTGGTAGCAGTGATACTCCATCTGACGTGTTATGGCCGTCGCCACGGGTACTTAGGTTTTCCGCAAATTTTCAAGAAAATTGACGTTGTTTTATCAGTGTTAGTTGTATTTTGTAAAGTTTACTTGTAGAACGATATCTAGTCTAGAATATTTACAAAAATGGGAGCATTTATGCATATATTAGTTACAGTATTTGCTATTATTAATGCTTGCTGGGCGTTTTACTTGCCCGGTTTGGCACCCGTAAATTTCTGCAAGGAAGGAGAAGGCATGAGCGAGACTTGCAAGGTAAGATATTGTTAATGGGTTGTAATATAATATAATCTTTTATAAAAATATTAGCTGCAGATAAATACCAAAAACAGGCACTTCCATAGGATTTTGGTACTGCAGTTGTTTCGCAGCTAAGTGTGACTGTACTGCGCGAGAGGAGGAGGAAAAACGGCTGTTTATCTCTGGACCTGCTCTGGACTGGACTGAAAGAGCTGAGCACCGTTCACGGACGGAATTGATAAGCGGGTTTCGTTTATTCATATTTTATTTGTTTCACAATAACTTTGTAAGGTTAAGAGTCATACTTCAGGCTTCGCGCGATTTGTCATGTTATTTTTATACATATGAATAATAATAATATGTACATATTTGAGGCATTTTTAAGCATCTACATATGTATGTGAATAGCAATGGGCATAATGAAATATAACCAAAAAATGTAAACTATTGTGGAACTAATTGATCTTTTGATGTGCTAAATTGGATAAGTGCAAATAAAAAAGGTTTATTTTGCTAAACATAATGTAAACAAAAAGATGTGCCTGCTTTATAGAGACATACGTAGTGTATGCATACATATATTTACCGCAAGCTTCAGAATAAATTACAAAGCATTGGATATGGAAAAATCGTAGATATAGCAACAACAAAGATAAAATAGAGAGTGTGAGGTAGTTGGCAAAAAAATTATTGAAATGTTGCCTTTAACTTCCTCTGTTTGTAACTTATTCTGGAGCACTCGGTACATACATATATAACATAAGTACGATTTTTATCATATGCTAACAATTCTCTGGGTTTTCAAATTTCTTTATCGCAACTCGCAGGTACCATGTAAAAAGAATGTATTTTCAAACACAAAATTGTGCATTTGAATAAAATCCTATGAAAATTTCCTTTATTATGGGACAGGGAAAATCTCCATCATAAAATAAGGTGCTACACATTGATAGAAGTCTTCATTCTTTACTAAAAGTATGCTTTCATAGGTAATTACTATTAGCACTCATATAGTTAACTATATACAAGGTGCCTATATTGTGAGTGACTATAAATACATAATATGTAATCTTTTAACTTAAAAAAAAATGCACCCCTAAACATACTATGTAGAGACAATTGTATAATTAAACTATGCTTTTTTTAATAGAATACTTAATTGTTCATAAGTTTTATACAAAAACTAAGCATTACCGTTAGTGTGTATTGTTTGGTATATCATCCTAATTTTAAGTGACTAACAGCAATGCTTTACTTCAATTTGTTTCAGTCGGACATTGCACTTTATGTTAACAGATTGAACTCTGAAGATTCTGTTCTGCCATATGAATATCATCAGTAAGTATGCTAACATGTTAACATGGTATCACATACACACACAAATATTTACTTCCTGCATGTCGTGTCGAGATGGTCTTCGGGGGTTGTCGTGGGCCCGGTGTGTTGTGTATCTGTGTGGAGTTTATGGTATAGCAGATGCACCATGCATCGGGTTCGTAATAGTTTTTGCAGGACTGTTTTGGCGTGATGGAAGCGATATAAATATAAGTTTTTAGTTTTATTTTTTATCTTTGTTTAATTTTTTTGTTTGTATGTTTGTGACTATATTGTATTCAGTATTTGTGGACTTGCTCTGTTGCTGAATAAATAAATAATTTGAATTTAATTTGAAAATACAACATAAAAATTACAGTTGATGGGAAGGAAAAGAATTATAAATTATTATTAGTAAATGTATAATTTAGTTTTAAATAATCCTGCTTTATATTGAATGATATTGAGCCGCTAGCGCCATAGTATTTGAGTATGTATGTAGTTAATTATATTAACCAGCATAATAATATAGGACAAACATCACTTTAAGTCTTTTCAGCAAGGAAAATTATCTGCTTTTACAATTCAAATAATTTTTCAAGGATTAATGGAAGTTTTTGTTGCTAAAAAATACTTTTTATATCATAATAATAAAATATTGGCTAATTTTATCATCTGCTTTGGGTGTCTTGAAAATTTAAGCTCAAATAAAATTATTGCAACCCCTCAATATTGGGGATAATGGGATATAGTTTTCAATTTGCAAGGATCTATGCGTATGAGTTTAGTTTAACCTCCTTTTGTTTATATTATAAAAATAATAAGTATCATGCATTAAGCAAAATTATTTTTATTTTGCATCACTCAGCTATTTATTTTATAAACAAAGGCTCATATTGTTTATAGAAGTTGCAGCTTATTATTGTTTTCTTTTAAATATAATTTTTATTTCATGATTTCAATTAAGATTGCAGTAAATAATTACAGAAAGAAAATAAAATGGTAACCTTCTGCTTCACGTAAATTTATTTTGTTTTAATAAATAAATAGGTGTCTTTCTTTATATTGATGAAAGGGTAAAGTTTAGGCTTAACAAGGTCATGTGCAATTAACTCTAAATTCATAAAAAATAAAATAAAAAAGTACAATAGAAAAAAAAAATAATGAATCTCACGTTCAAAATTTCTTCTTAAAAAAAGAGGAAATTTTCTTATCTGCCTGATAAGTTTTTTTTTTTTTTTTTTTTTTTTTTTTGTAGAAATTTTAAAATGTAATAAACTAGATGATAAGTGTTTTTTATTATTGGCATTCTACTTCAACTCAAGTATGCTTTTTTCTCAAGCGTGTCACTCCTTATCAGAATGTTTAAAATATCCACATTCACTTTTTTTTAAAACCACTACGTTACTCAGAATAATAGCATTCGTATTCAATATTCATGTTCCGGTTATATTGAAAGGAAATGTAGTTAACATTAGTGCAAGTGGTGTTACCAAATGGTTAGGTCCCTCCTTGAAAATAAATTATTTTCTTTTTGCGTTAGACAAAGAATAATTCTTGACTAAAAATTGGTAGGTCACATAACCCACTTGCATTTTTTTTTTTTTTTTTTTTTTTATTATTACTATTTTATTTTTTTAAGGCAACTGATCTAATTTTTACTTAATGTCTGCCACTTTCAACTATTTCATACTTAACAATTTTCACCTTTATTTGCAGTTTTGACTTCTGTTTAACTGATGAAACCAACTCTCCTGTGGAAAACCTGGGCCAGGTGGTGTTTGGAGAGAGAATTAGACCTTCTCCTTACAAAGTAAGTGAAAGAAAGGTTGCTGAATATTGAACAATGTGTTTACTATTCTTGGTATCAAATCAAGAATATGTTTGTATGATTTCAAATTTCTTTCAGCTCAAGTTTAAGGAAGATAAGAAGTGTGAGTCAGTATGTACCAAGGAATACAAGGGTGGCAACTCACTTGCTCAGAGAAATCTGCAAATTCTCAAAAAGGGAATGAGTCTAAATTATCAGCACCACTGGATAGTTGGTAAGTTTTATCATTATTTTCTTAATCCTTAATCTTATTGATGTTGTACTGTATTTACATGATATTTTTCTCAACTTCAATGAAATTTTGAGCTTTATTTCTCATCATATTAATACATATTCATGTACATACATTTATATCATAAATATTTATATTTCTATAGACAACATGCCAGTAACTTGGTGTTATCCTCTCCCTGATGGACAACAACATTGCTCCACTGGTTTCCCCATGGGATGCTATGTTCATGATAAGGATACTTGTATGTTAAACGTGAGTATGCAGTCTAACATTGCCAACACAATTGACTAATAAAGAAGCAACTGTTCTAAGGCTGACTTTAAGTGGATGTGATTAATATCACTTAAAGTCTGACTTAAAATAGATGCTTCGTTATTAGTTTTCATCTAGAAATTTGTACAAAATACTTTATATTAAAATACTACATACATTACCTAAATATCATGCTTTGATTACAGTCTCAATATAACAAACCCAATACCTACTATTTGTTCAACCATGTGGACCTGGTAGTTACATACCATAGTGGTGAGAAAGAGGACTGGGGTGGTAGCTTTGGAGATAATGGCGGACGTATCATCTGTAAGTAGTACTACTAGTGCCAGTAAACCAAAGAAAATATTGTATCTAATCTGTGTGGTAAATGTTTGACAACAGCTGTAAAAGTAAATCCTCGAAGTATTAACCATCATGACCCAAAGAAGCTGGATTGTGACTCTAAGGAACCTATGGAAATTCCTGGACTTGATCTTGGTGCCCAAGATACTTTGCAAATCACTTATTCATATTCTGTCAAGTTTGTGGTAAGTATTTTTAATATTTTTTTTATTTAGCAGATATATCTGCAATCAAAATCTGAAACTTTTTATCTGAAACCATTTGTTCCTTCTTGCAGAAAAATAATACCATTAAGTGGTCTTCTCGTTGGGATTATATTCTTGAGTCCATGCCACACTCCAACATTCAATGGTTCTCTATTTTGAACTCGCTGGTGATTGTTTTATTCTTGTCTGGTATGGTGGCTATGATTCTACTTCGCACTTTGCATAAGGACATTGCTCGTTACAACCAGATAGACTCTGGAGAAGATGCACAAGAAGAGTTTGGTTGGAAATTGGTACATGGAGATGTTTTCAGACCTCCCAGGAAAGGAATGTTACTATCAGTATTGTTGGGATCAGGCATCCAAGTTCTCTTTATGACACTTGTAACTCTGGGTAAGTGTATGGGACAATGTTATTTATACATCTATCATTATTTAAACTATTTAGGGATCCAAAAAATGGAAATTTTACTGAATCAAGTTTTTCAAAATCAAACGTTTAGTACTGTATTTATTATGCCTTTTATAATAATTGCTGCAGCTTCAACTAAGGGTTGCATTAAAGTACAAATTCCTTAAAGAAGTAGTCAACAGTGGCTTTTTTAAACCTCCCGAAAACACGAGCTTAATTATTAATGTGCTGAGAGCAAAAGGCGTTTAGATACCCCGAACCTACGTCACAGCCAGTGGCGGTCCTACAGGGGGGATTGAGGGGCTGATATCCCCGGGCCCACTAGGTTTGGGGGGCCCGGGACGAGGCCTACATATAAAAATTTCAAATAAGCTTAAAAAAATAGGGGGAAAAAAAGGAACTTAAGGGACGGGAAGAAGAGAGAGATAGAGAGAGAGAAGTTTAAGAACCAATTTAATGATTTTCATTAGTAAAATTATTCCTATCAAACAAATTATCCAAGCAAATTTATAATGTAAAAAAAAAAAAAAAAAAAAAAAAAAAAAAAAACTAAAGCATATATAAATCTACAGAAAAAACACAATATCTCTTTAATTTACTAGTAATAATACTTCAGTATTTTCTTATATTTTTAAACAAGGGCCTCCCTGGTTTAAAAAGGTAAAATAAACTATACTTACTATAGAACTAGAATTATAATGAAGACTTAAAAAAATTTCAGGGTGTTATTTTATTGCATTTTCATTCTAAAAGAGGGCAATGTCATTGAGTATTAATTCTTTTTAAAATTCTTAAACTGACGTTACGGTAACTTTTCCTATGCCCGCATGCATAGAGGTATTGCGTGTTGACATTTTTTGATTTTTTGATTTTTTTTTAATAGAAATGCTTATTGAACTTAAAATTTACAATTCTGCAAATAAATCGATTCAGGACAATGTCTTCTTTTAGAATTTGAAATAAAATTTTACCCTGAAAACTTTTTTAGTCTTCCTCATTGGCCTGGCGTAGGTAAAAAATTGTTCAATGATAAATAAACACTATAGCTCGATCTACCTAAATTTTAACATTTGTATTCGTCAAATTGACCTTGTCCTCTGCTCCTTAAATGATGATGACTATCAACTTTGGCTATTCAAATAGAATGTGCATTTTTTTTTTTTTTTGGCAAGAGACTAGGGTTTACGAACATCACTTTTGTTTCGGAAATTTGAAAATAATTCTAACAGAAAAGAAAAAAAAAACTAAAAATTAGCGTTTTGAGAATATGAAGGAAACATTTTTTGCATGCGCTTAATCTCGCCTAAATCTGCAAAGTAATTAAAAATAATTTACTTTGCATTATGAATTTTTGTACAATTTTTTTTAAAATATTTCATTCTAAATTAAAGTTTAATTGTTTAAAAAAAAAGAAAAAATAAACATAAAATAAAAAGATTTTTTTTTTTTTTTTTTTTTTCTTAAAGCTATCTGCACTGACAAGTATACTGAATTTATGCACGGAATTGCCTGTAAATAGTCACGTGTTAAAAAAATCGCGCCTGCGGCGGGCTATTGGCGCTTCGCGCATCTATTGAGGGGGCCCTGTCAGATTTCTGTCCCCGGGCCCAAAATTCGTAGGACCGCCACTGGTCACAGCTACAACTTGCTCCCACACTAGCTTTGGGCAAGCTGGAGTTACTCTTATCATTGTATAAATTATTTTACTTCATATCTGTAGCCGTAAAAATATTTTATATATGTAAAATTTAGCATCAAGTAGCGAGAGCAAAAATAAGAGTAACTTACACTTACGTCAAATTAGCGTGAGAGCAAGTTGTTGTTGTGATGTAGCTTTGGGGTCGCTAATTTAGTAATTAATTAATAGTTTGATCCCTAGTCCCAATTTACTATTTAAATTAGAGAATTTTCACGTTTTATTAATTTTCAATTCAACGTGCTCTAATCTCTACCAACTATTTTCTAACTATTTTTTTAAACTTATTAATACTAACCGCGATGGTTTTTTCCTAATACGCATATTATCGCCAAGTCGATCTTTTTGTTTTAATTTTAAGCTTTTGTAAATAATATTCTTTCATTTTTATTTTATTCGGCCCTTTTACTTGCCAACGTCAATAAGAGCACGTACTAAATTAATTAAACTATATGCCAAAGCGCATAATATTTATTCTATCTCTCCTACTCTATCATCTTTTTGCTTTTCCTACCCCAGTGTCAACATATAAAGCGATGTAACTAGCGTGAATCACGATACTGTGCAGTCGGTAGGCGTAGTGTTCTCGCGATCTTTCTAGAGTTGGGGAACTCTGGGAAGTGAGGGAGGACACTATTGCTTGCTGGCGGCCTGTCTTACACCCCTCTTAGACACGATTTTATATTACAGTGTGAGGATGAGAGGTTTTAAACAGCAAGCCGAGTTTGCGCGCGCGATTTTAACCAATCAGCGCGTGCAGCTGCGGGGGCATCGCGTATAAAAACGCGACTGCCACTTGCTTCCTCAGCTCAGTCAGTTAGCAGATGTGGTGTGAGCCATCTCTAGCTGTACAGAGCTCTCTGCCGAGCCTTACTGATGAGTCCTAGGTAAAGGACGAAACCGGTCTAAGGCAAAGAGTAAGTCTGATACTGTTTTATAATGTTGTGTCTTTGACGTAGTGTGAGAACGTGAGATGCTAGGCACATCGTATTTTATTTTGACACTATACCTCCATCCCTTTAACGTCTACTTTTTAACTAGCTCAAGCTAGAATATTTGATCCCTAGTCCCAATTTACTATTTAAATTAGAGAATTTTCGTGTTTTATTAATTTTCAATTCAACATGCTCTAATCTCTACCAACTATTTTCTAACTATTTTTTTAAACTTATTAATACTAACCGCGATGGTTTTTTCCTAATACGCATAATTAATAGTTAATTTAGTAATTAAAATTTGGAGATGGCGTTTTCAGGAGGTTTAAAAACATGATGACCACTTTTAAAAAAAAAAGCCATTGTTGACTATTCCTTTAATACTAAAGTTACAGAAGGACTAAAAATCTTTTTTATTTTTTTCTAGCATTCGCTTGTCTCGGTTTCCTGTCTCCTGCAAATCGTGGTGCACTGATGACTTGCTCTATGGTATTGTTTGCTTGTCTGGGTACACCTGCTGGCTTTGTGTCTGCTCGAGTATATAAAAGTTTTGGAGGAGAAAAATGGAAGCTCAACGTGCTACTCACATCAATGCTTTCTCCTGGGTAAGTTGTACTGCAGAAGTATAAGCAGTTGATTACCAAATTAATTTAATGGGACTAATATTTGTATTTATTGTTGCAGTGTTGTATTCTGCCTCTTCTTTGTTTTGAATTTGATACTTTGGGGAGAAGGAAGCTCTGCAGCTGTACCATTCACCACTCTATTGGCATTACTGGCCCTATGGTTTGGAGTGTCTGTACCTCTCACCTTTATTGGAGCTTTTCTTGGATTTAGAAAGAGGGTAATGTATTTCATAACCTTTAAATGCAATTTAAAACATTTTCAAAAAAAATCTTAATGTATATTTTCATTACTTTAGCCCTTGGAGCACCCTGTGCGCACCAATCAGATTCCTCGGCAGATTCCTGAGCAATCAGTGTACACGCAACCCATACCTGGTGTCATCATGGGTGGAGTACTGCCTTTTGGTTGCATATTTATCCAGCTTTTCTTTATCCTCAACTCAATTTGGTAAGTCCAAATTAGTATTATTATTATGATTTTTTATATATATATATAAATAGGTATATTCTTTAAAGCCAATTTAGGTAAACACAAAATGTTTGACGCATAAGTTGGAATGCATGTAATCTAATAGTATTGTTTGTGTTTTGATGCAAAACGTACAAACATAAAGACGTACAAAATGTGAAACTCAAAAGTTGACCAAGTTCCAACTTACACGTCAAGCTGACGTAAATTTTTCGTGTTTGTTCTTTCCTTGTATTTCTATTCATGTTTACACTGATGGCTACAGTAAACCCAACATCAAAGACGATACCGCTCTCTAATGAAAAGGGCAGAAAATACATTATCAGGTAAGAGCAGGGTTGCCAAATACCTGAAAATCATGAATTAATTCTTTAGAAAGCGGCATCGTCTTTGATGTTGGGTTTACTGTAGCCATCAGTGTACTTGCTTAAGTGAAGAGGTGCTAAATATGAGCTGATTCTCATTTCTAATACCAAGTAGGATTGAAAATCAAATATGATTAATGACCTTTTTTTTATTTTTTATTTTTTATTATTATTTCAATTGGTTTACTTTTATTTGTTCTTTATTATTATTTCTTCTTTTTTCTTGTCTTGTTCATGGTAAACAGCTGTTGATTACGAAAGGGCAACGTTTCTATAGGTACGATAGGACACGCTAATATCGATTGTCCATTATTTGGGCATAATTCCCTATCTTTTGACAGTGAACAAATGACACGCAAAATTTTAAAAAGTTGTTCGTTTCCTATAGTACCTGTTGAATCATTGCAAAAGGGGCTGATGTGTGAACCAGGCCTAATTTTAAAATAAAAAGTGAAAATGTAAATTTAAAAAAAAAAAAAAAAAAATGTTGACGTATGTTTGCGTAAACTGACCTTGATGAATTATTTATTAAATTCTATTACTTAGATTATTTTAAATTCAATAATAAATAATATAAACAATAACTTTTTCTGCATATTTTTGCTCATAAAAAATATATGGGCAATATTTTTGTAGTATACTCTCTAATTTGCTGATTTTTTTTTTTTTTTTTTTTTTTTTTTTTTTTTGCTTGCAGGTCAAACCAGATGTACTACATGTTCGGCTTTCTCTTCTTGGTATTCTTGATTCTTGTCATCACATGCTCGGAAACCACTGTTCTGCTTTGCTATTTCCACCTGTGCGCTGAGGTATGTATTCACTTTTTTATATATAAATTTCCCCCCATGTTGTTTTTAGTAAATGGCTAATAACTGTTACACAAATCAAAAGGAACAAAATATAAAATTTTAATCTATATTTCAGGATTACCATTGGTGGTGGCGCAGTTTCTTAACAAGTGGATTCACAGCTTTCTACTTGTTTATCTACTGTGTGCATTACTTTGCAACCAAACTGAATATTGAGGATACAGCCTCAACTTTCCTTTACTTTGGATACACTCTCATCATGGTGTTCCTCTTCTTCCTTCTTACTGGTAAGTCATACTTTTACATTTTACATGGTCTATGGGGTAGTGTTGCAAATTTTGGTAGTTTTTGTGCTGCTATTTCCTTGTTTGTGTCTTAAATTTAATTGATAAAGCAGAAAGTAAATGTTGACAAATTTGCTATTGATAATAAATACAACAATCTCTATTTTTGTTTATAAATGACAATCATACTAAAATAAACTCTGAAACTTAGATTACTTGGCTAGAATAGAGACAAGACAACCTTATCTTAAATGTAACTTGTTCTATAACAGGCAAATAATTTTGCCTTGGTATAGAAACATTACTACAAAAATAATAGTGGTTGTCTTTATCTCAGGAGCTGAAAATAAAATTAATTAGAAATATTTATATAAAAATAGGACACAAAGTAAGAAAATACAAAATAAATTTCTATTTCAGGTACAATTGGCTTCTTTGCATGCTTCTGGTTTGTAAGGAAGATCTACAGTGTTGTTAAGGTGGACTAAAACCTTAAAAGTTTGTTATAATCAAACTCTCTTTGCCTTGATTGTGGCAAAAGAAAATTCCAATGCCATTAATATTTGGCCCAACTTGTATAGAAATCTACTTTTTTTTCTGTTTTATTTTTAGCTGATAAGTTTTTATTTGTACTTTACTATAATAATAAGGAAATTTTGCTGTGTCAACTGGAAAAAAAAAGGCAAACTTAAATAAAAAAAAAAAAACTATGATGTTAGATTATAGTAATACTTTTGTGTTAATATACATAAACAATTGTATTGTGTATAAGCAAGTAATATAGTTTGCAGTTTTATGATTGCAAGCTTGTCAGTATGTATGTCTCACAAATAATAATAAAAAAAAAAAAAAAAAAAAAAAAGTGAGACTACAACTAAAAATAACATATTCATCAGCTATAATAATAACTTATTTACTAGCTGTAATGTGTCTCACCTATCTTTTCTATATGCATTCACATATGATCTTTATGGGCTTTAAGAATACCTTTATATTTTTCTTTCTTCTGATTCTGCCTTTTATTTCATATGTGGCTTGTGTGACCGAGTGAATTTTTTAATGTGATAAGTTTAGCAGGACTTTCTTGATAATAAGTTATGTGTGATGCATGTTTCCTCTATCATAAAAAAAAAAGAAAAAGAAATGACAACATATGTATGTAATACAGCACCCAGGGTAAAATGGTAAAGAAGTTGTGAACAAATATCACTGTAAAAGTGTAAAAAGTGTCATTATTTCTTATTTTTTTTAACAAAACCTTTTTTCAGTCATACATAAAATAAACCCATTGATTAGTAATTAAACTTTGTTGTCAGCATTGCTTTAAAAGAGAAAAAAAATACACATGATATTGTACAGCATCAAATGAAAGTATTGTTTAAATTGTAAATAAACTATAATGAACTTGGAAAATACTTTCCAACTATAGATTATGTGACTATTAGTATATATGCGCCTTTATATGCTGGCTTTGCTGAATGAGAAACGTTACATCTTCATTAATAATACAATTATTCCAAACTATAGTTGAGCACTTTTTCACATTTATCCTTGTAATGAAAAATTGATGTAATGTGAATTAAATCTAAAAATTAGTGTGAATGAATTATTATTATTATTTTATTCAACTAAAAGTAAAAGGTAGCAAGTGCAATGCCAGTGATGTAATTGAATTTCTAACATATTCAATTAAAAATCTTGAAAAAATCCTGTGAATCTTATATAATTTATTAGCTGACATAAATAATTATATTACTTTCCTTTAGTGTCCAAGCTATATAGGAAAGCTCCAATTTTGTTTTGAGTTTGTAACGAATATAGGAGAAAAAAAACTTTTGAACTTGTGCGAGGAGATATTCAATTACATGTGTCGAACTTAAAAAAATCATATTAATAATATTTGCAAAGCTATAGGTTACATTCACAATCAAATAATCCTCTTAAGTATAATGAGCACAATATCTTATGCACTTTATAAACAGCTTTGCAGATATTTATTTTTTTTCCTCATGATCAGAGTGTTATAAAAAGTTTTTAAAAGTGACACTTCATTACCATATAACAGTAAGGTTTTGTTTTCAATATATACATAAAAATATAATATGTACAATAAGTACTTCTTTCCTACCTTATCTTCAAATAGTATGAATGAATTTGGTGTATGCGAGTATAGTGAATGGACACGTAACTTTTTTTTCCTGCTTCATGAAAATATGCGAATAAGATATATTTTGCTTATTCCCTCCTCCCCTCTTTTTAGAAAATTTAATACTAAAAATTGATTTTTTTATTTTTAACTAAATAATGTAAGAGCTCAAGAAAAAAAAATGACGATTGTGACTACAGTCTTGTGCAAAAATTCTATTATATAATATGCATTTTTAAAACAAACTCATAAAAAACATGTAATTAAAATAAAGTATTTATAAAATAAACCAAACATTATTTTTATTTCATAATAGTTATAAGCGCAATATATGAGGTTGTATTGAAAGGAAAGGTTACGCGGTGTTTTGAGTTATAGCGTAAATTTATTATTAGATTATTTTCGACTAGACGAGTATTGATCAGTTATACACGATATATAATTTAAAAACTGGTTTATACTTTTTATTTACGGTACTTCAAAGTATGCGAGCTTTTACGCCATGCAGTTAGATCATGAAATGAATTTATTTGCATAAAATCGATAAGAGTATATTATTTTTATTAATTATATTTAAATGCGCGGCATAGAAACAAAGTAGTATCGGCGGAAACGCGCGTAAAGTTTGCCATCTAGGTTACCATGACAACCGAGACTTGTGTGTACACTCGCTTTGGGAGAGCAGTTTCTCGTTCCTTTTTTTTTTGTGAAATTTTTATTCAACTTAACTTGACTTGATACTGCGATATTTTATTTAAGGTAAGCAAAATAATGTTTTAATTAATTTTTTTAACTAAATTGTTAAGTTCATACAATATATTTATTAATTTTTAAGTTATAATCAGCATAAAATGCAGGTGCATATTGCACAAGCTTTATAGTCAATACACCGTACACCGTTGTGTTACAACGTTTTTTTAGGATGATACAATCAATAGTAATATGTTAATTTCCTTAGAGATAAGAGTTGCGTGTCGTACAAAAATGGTACTTTATAGAACGGTTTTGTGACTTTAAACAATAAATAAAAGAATAAGAAAAAAAATCTATAATTTTTACATTAAATATGCACGTTTAAATAGCACGACATTTTATGAGCTGTGCCAAAAACTATACCGTAATTATTAAGAGACATTATATAATCGAAAACGCAATTCTTAACCCCCCCCCCCCCCCCCCAAATGATAATTGCAATTAACTTTTGTAGCCCTGATGAAGAGCTATGAACTTACTCGACTGTTTTGGAGATCGTGCAAGGACGTCGTCAATATATACTCAAAGCAAAAAGAAGTCAAAATTGAAGATTATTCAACATTTCCGTAATATTTCTTTTCCTTTTTATTTACTAATTGCCTGCCATACTTTTTGGCTTTATCTTACTCCATCTGAAGCAGGAATTGCCTGTTTAAGTAATCCCTGTCTATATGGATTATGCGTCGATGACGTAAATAGGTAAGTATCAAAATTGCCGCTTTATGAATTATTTCCGCGCAGTGTCAAAGTTCCGTTTATAAAATATTTTCGAAAATATGACGCAATATACTAGCTGACAATGTTTTTTTTTTTTTTTTAATTACGATATTATTAATTATAATATAATTAAAAACAATACAAAAAAAATTTTAACTGGTTATTAATATTGCAGCTCTTACTCATGCTACTGCTCAGATGGTTACACAGGTTCAAACTGTCAAACTGATTGGGATGAATGTTGGTCGCATCCATGCCTCAATGGTGGAGAATGTTTAGATTTGGTTGCTTCTTATAATTGTTCATGTCCAGAAGGATTCTCTGGTAAGAATTTATTATTATTATTTCTAAGTTCTTGTTGTTTTCTATCTGTTCACTCGCATATATTTTATTAATTTTAATTAGGCCCATCTTGTGAGTTTGACAGAGATGAGTGCCTGTCCCAACCATGTCTCAACAATGGCACTTGTGTTGATGGTAGTAATGGCTTTGAATGTCAT
Source organism: Ecdyonurus torrentis (assembly GCA_949318235.1). NCBI lineage: Eukaryota > Metazoa > Arthropoda > Insecta > Ephemeroptera > Heptageniidae > Ecdyonurus > Ecdyonurus torrentis. The sequence goes on along the minus strand of OX439128.1, from coordinate 18,615,276 downwards.
TGCCTTCCTGGATATATTGGTAAGATATTTTCTGTTCTTTTAAGTGTCCGTAATATCATTTTTCTTTTCTTTCTTTCTTTTTCTTTTTCTTTTCTTTTCTTTTTTTTTTTTTTTTTTAATTAAAGAAGATTAATTAATAACTGTTATTATTTTTAAATTAAATTATAATTTAAAATACACATTGCTTGTTAATTTGTTTATTTATTTGTATCTATAATAATTAATAAGTTCGATAAAATGAGAGTACAATATTTTATTATTTTTAAAGGTTCGGTGTGTGAGTGGGATGTGTCGGTTTGCAATGCAACTGGCTCGGAAAGATGTCTTCATGGTGGAGCATGTATGGAAGGCCCTGGAGATCATTTCTGGTGTGTCTGTGCTCCAGGATGGGGTGGCACCTTATGTGAAGAACCACTGGATCCTTGCATACTTTTGCAACCCTGCCAACATGGAGGTCTCTGCCTCTCAAGAAATGATGATTTCATTTGTGCTTGTCCTTTTGGTACGTTGGCATTCTGGCTCCATTATAATATTTAATTAATCATATGACAGCTTATTAAGATAGAACAAAATCATTTCTTTAATTAAATGCAAATCCCAGAATTAAAAAAAAAAAAAAAAAACTAATATTCTAACATACTAGAATATCAACGTTGATTTGGCCAGAGTCCTTGATTTCTAATTTATTTTACAGTCACAAAAAGGTGGGTGCGGTCTGTGACGTCACAGTTTGCTTGTTTTTCAGAGTCCGCATTTGCCATTTCTTGAATGGAAAATAAATTAGAAATCAATGACTCCAGCCAAATCAGCATTGATACTCCGGTATGTTAGGATATTAAGCAAGTTTTTTGTTCAACGTGTTCTACGCCGTTATGATGGCATTTATTTTTTGTAAAAAGCAATTTTCATATGGTCACGGGTGGTGAATAGGCCTTTCACGGCCGTCGCTAGTGGTGCATAAGCTGTGTTGTAAGCAAATAGCAATGCTTATTCACCATTCACGACGGCTGTGAAAGGTGCATAATATTCACTACTCACGACAATATAAAAATTGCTTTTCCCCCATTTAGACGTGCGGCCAGTAATCTAATATATTATATAACTTTTTTTTTTTTTTTTTTTTTTTTTTTTTAAGAAGGAAAATATCATTGTGCTTGATTATAATATGTTGAAAAATTACAAATAAAATTTACAATAGGAAAATGTAGGAGAGAGATTAAAGCACATTGAATTGAAAATTAAAGCGGAAAATTGAATATGAATATCGAATTGAAATTGATAAAACAAAAAGATTCTCTAATTTATTTATAGGCCTATAGTTAATCCCAAGCCTCTATTAATAATATATAATAAAGAATATTTGCATTTTATTAACTTTCAATTCAACACGCTCTAATCTCTCCTACTTCTTCTTCTTCTACTTCTTTTTTTTTTTTTTTTTTTTTTTTTTTTCCCATCTATAATAAATTGTATTTATAAATTTATTAGTGTTTTAAACTTGTTATTAGGTTACACTGGGGCAAGGTGTGAACTTGAACTATCATTATGCACCCACAACCCATGTCTCAATGGTGCAATTTGTGTAGAAGAAGGAGGAGAAAGTGTGTGCTATTGTGTACCAGACTTCCATGGCGATCTTTGCCAGCATCAGTATGATGAGTGCCTTTTACCACCTACTCCGAGGTATTATTAATTATAATGATTATTGGTTTTGGTATAAAATAACACATTGTTATTCATCAGCAATTGAAACACTATTGATTGTATATATAGTGCTTGCAATAGTCCTTTTTTTATTATAAAATAACTCTTAAAGGCGTAGAACACCTTGAACAAAAAAGTTGTGTAATATCCTAACAATCCTGAAAATCAACGTTGATTTGGCCGGAGTCATTGATTTCTAATTTATTCTCCATTCACAAAATGCTACTGGCAGTCACTGACGTCACAGCTCGCCCGGTTTACGCGCACGTAAAACAAGCAAGCTGTGACGTCAGTGACCACCAGTAGCATTTTGTGAATGGGAAAAAAAAATTAGAAATCAATGAATCCGGCCAAATCAACGTTGATTTTCAGGTTTGTTAGGATATTACACAACTTTTTTGTTCAAGGTGTTCTACGCCTTTAAAGTATACCTACCTTATATAGAACTTGTCTGAAATTAATATTTCAATATCATTATTAATAGTTTAAAAATATATAGGCCAATTTTTTTTTTTTTTTTTTTTTTTTTTTTTTTAATAAAAAAATTAGTTTGCTTTTAAAACCTATCTGCGTCTATATCATGACCTCGTCCCTAAAAATAATGATGTCTTTTCAGCTGCAAGAATGGTGGTTCATGTATTGATGGTGTGGATGGATTCAGCTGTTCCTGTCCTCCTGATGTATCAGGAAAGTACTGTGAGTGCCCAGTGGGATATGATTGTAGTAATCATACTCATTTCCCTGAATTACCATCTTTATCCCCTGGGACATTTCCCTCTGCCACTCTTACAACTGCAATCCCTAAATCTTCAAAATCGTCAGGGATCCCTGAAATTCCAATAACCAGTATTTTTACTAGATTGAGTTCAAAAACAGAATTGACTGAAGAATCAGTATTTTCAGTGACATCCTCTGTCACTGAGCCTTCTTTTAGTAAAGCTGATGGTGAAAATTCAACTTTAAGATTTTCAGTTTCCTCTGAAGATAGTATTATTATTACTAAAGCAACCACAGAATTTGATCATAAAGACACAGAAAGTACTACGACTGAAGAATCTATTATAATTATTGCACCTCCAACAAAACCAGCATCAGATGAGAGGACTACTGAGACAACAGACTCGGTAGACAGAGCTACACGTGCAAGCACAGAACATGAAGTGACATCTCATGCAATGGATTCAAGTAGTGAATACCCAGATGCATCTGTTACAAGTTCAAAATATTTTACAACTTTATATCCACTATCTTATCAGACATACAAAACACATATATCGCTTGCTACATCAGCAGATGGTATTGATGTAGATCATTCTACAGTGTCAACTGTAACAAAATTTGTTGAGTATTTAACATCCATGGCAAGCAAATATGACACCACTACTATGCCAGAAATGGAAAGTTCAACTTCAGATTCACAAACAAGTTCCTATTGGAGTACTAGTAGTCTCTCAGAATTGTCAACACCAGCAGAAACAGATTTGTCAGTTACAACTTTAGAGCCAGCAACAGGAACCATTGAGGAAGAGTTCAAATCAGTTACGTCACCTGGTATTCATGAGTCAACATCACCTAGTGGTGATGAAATTTCACACAGCAGCTCATTAGTGACAACATCTTCAATATTTTCTAAAGAAATAGAGCCAAGAACATCTTTTCAACATGATACAACTGCTTACTCTACCTCTACTGAATCTATTTCTGAGGTTTCAAGTCAGGAATCAGAATCTACTCTCTTCGTTCCTGATCACAAAATCACCACTGTAGCTACCCAAGCAAGGTAATATATTATGTACTTTAACTTTAATACTTTATAAGATTTTCAGAAAGCCCAAATTTTATGTTTATCAAAATATTGTTTAAAAAACACTTATCTAGCATATTCTATGCTAGAAATTTGATCCTTCTTTCTCCCAATCAACAATCTAAAAATTAGAGAATTTTGTGTTTAATCCATTTTCAATTCAATGTGCTCTTGTCACTCTATTATATCGAGGGCTCCGCGGCATTTCGGTACTACTACAATCTCCGCAGGGGCAATTTTGGAACATGTGCAATCTCTGTTGCTCCTACTAGTAGCACACCTGTATAGGCTAAGTGTATGAAGATGTTTTAAAAGAGGAGAGCAGAATGCAAATGTTCCAAAGGTGCACCTGCGGAGATTGCAGAAGTACCAAAATGTCACGAAGCCCTCGATGTGTATTTATTTTTATTTTTTAACATGTATGTACATATGTTATAAACGATTAAAAAAAATTTTTCATTTCTTTTCAGCACTAGAGATGAAAATATTGGAACTGATATCAGTAAATATCCACCACCAGACTTCTCGGGTGTAACTGAGAAAACACTCTCAGCATTCAGTACTGAAAAAAGTGAGCCTACAGTACCAATTTTAATTGATATCGGCACAAGAGTACCCCACACAATTACATCAGACAGAGATACAGTTACTAAACCAACCACTGCAACATCTCCTATGGAGGAATCACCAACTTATTCTCCTATCACTCCACATGAAGTTACTGTGCCAGAGAAACAAACACCATCTCAAGAAAGTAGTACTTCATCTGTACACGTTGCAACAGACATATCTGAAGTAACTACACCTCAAAGTGCATTAACAACACAGAGATATACAGATATGGATTATGATACTTCCTTGGGACCAACAACAGTTGATTCGTTGGAACCTACTAGTTGTGTGGGAAAATCTCCTTGTCTTAATGGTGGTACTTGCGCCATGTATGCATCAGGTTTTCAGGTAAAAATATTATTACTAATTTATTAGGAATATATGACAATTGTATATAAATGCTCTTATAAATATGTATTTTTATATCATACCAGTGATACAATTTTACTAAATGTTTGTTGTTTATTTTAGTGTCGATGTCCTCTGCAGTTCAGTGGAATTATATGTGAGCATGTTTCCAATATGACTGAAGTATCACTGCTTCCTTCATCGTGGCTCTTATTCCGTGTGGTTACTCCTGCTGATGGCACAGGACTGTTATTCACTCATCGACTTGAGGCTACTGTACGTATTGTATCAGAGGAAGGAGTGGTTTTCACACTTGCAGAAGCTGAGGAAGGGTAGGTTCACAGAAGAAAATATGCTGTGTATTAAGTTCAAATATTTTTAAATGAGTACTTGAATTATTTACTATTCGCTCATTATTTTTATTTTCATGCAGTTTATTTAATTTGTTTTTTAATTTATGTTCAAGGAGAGTATCAGGCTATCATATGCAAATGTCAATTTCTCGAGGTCGATTGCGTTTGCAGTTCTCCTGTGGTCTTCAGTCTGTTAGATTCTCTGAATCTAAACAAAGAATTGACACTGGACATCCAACAAGAATATCTGCAATGTAAGAGGATTTAAACAGAATTGTTTAATCTTTTTATTATTATTATTATTATTACAATATATGCAGTGTAAATATATTTTTTATATAGGCCTATAATACTGTATAATATTACTGTCCTACAAATATTAAAAAATATATAGGATTATTATCATAATATATTGTTTTAGACTTTCAGTCTGGAGTGGCAATGAAAGTAGCCCTCAAATGGGTCGCTGTAGAGCTGAGCTTCGTTTAAATCAATCTCTTGCTGTATCTGGAGAGCAATTGCGTCCCCTGTCGGCTCCAAGACATGTTGCCCTTGCTCACTTGGTGTTTGGGGCTTGGCCTAGGATTCGTACATCAACAACTACTAGTCCTAAGACTGATGTGGAAGATGATGGTGGAGTTGGGCCAGCTGCACCAGGTGTGGTTGCATGCATATCTGGTGTGAAGGTATGTTGTAACCAATTATTTTATGTTGGATTTTATGTTATGAAAATTAACTGAAATATTTGTCCTCTATTACAGATCAATGCTCGTGCAAGACTGCTTCTTGGTGGAGTAACAGCAGGTACAAATGATGTTGTGCAATGTGAACAACTAGCCTGTCTCTCCAGTCCTTGTTTACATGGAGGCACTTGTGAAGAAACTCTTTCAGGAACCTGGAGCTGCCAGTGTCCTAGTGGGTGAGTTCAATAATTTTACATTGAATGCAGTTGTAGTTGAAAAAGGGCGGAGAAGAATCGTATATTTAATATCACTGATTTAATTATTTTAGGAGAATTGGCAGTAGATGTGAAGTATCAGTTTGTGCTAACAGTCCGTGTGAAGGAGGAGGGACTTGTTTGGTTCACCCAGGCACAAATTTTGTGTGCCTCTGTCCTTTGGGTCGACAAGGCATATTCTGTGAGCAAGGTAACAATATATATTTGTTTCTTTATGTTATTTGTTAACATTAGTATATTATATAGATTGACAAATTTTGCTCATTTTGTTAATAGAATTGGAAGTTACCAAACCATGCCTTGCCCCTGCTTTGGTTGGTGTTTCTCCATACCTGGCAGTACCTCTTGCCCCACGACATGTTAGTTTTAGACATGGTTTAGAATTGGGTCTTCGTTTCACTGCCACAAGAACACACCAGGTAGCTGTTTTAGCATACATGGGACATGGTCCTCGAGATCACATGGCAGTCAGCTATGTGCATGGTAGAGTGATGCTTACGTGGGACTTAGGATCAGGTATATATACTATTAATAACCTAAATTACAATTTAACTGGGGAAAAAATATGTATTGTTACTAATATTACATGGTCAAATTCTCTTCAGGTCCTAGACGTATTTTTACAGCCAGAGAGTTTGTTGCTGGAATGGAGCAGGAAGTACGTGTTGGTAGATCAGGAAAAGAAGGTTGGCTCCGGGTTAGAGGAGATAATGGAACACATTCTGGAAGCTCCTCAGGCAAGATGACACAGCTCAACACTAGGCCCATCCTATACATAGGTCAGACAAGCTCTTTGATAATTTTGGGTAATCTATAAACAAACTGTGATTTAATATCAAATATTGTGTTTGGTTTTAGGTGGTCTGAAAAGAGGAAATACATCAATGCTTCCTCATGATTTACCAAAGCATGCAGGATTTGAAGGATGTTTGTCTCATATTGAAATTAAAACTGGAAGTAATCAAGTAACAAAATATTTTCCACCTGGCCCTCCAGTCAGTCCAATGAGAGGTCGTGCAGTAAATCAACATGGACTACGTGTATGTGCTAGCAATCCTTGTCAGAATAGAGGAATCTGTCTACCACATGGACCCTCTTTTACGTAAGTATACTAAATCACTATATACAGAGAGAATGAAGGTATTATAATTTTGCATACACTCACTAGATCATTAAATTTTGCAGTATTGTAAAATAATAATAAATGCAAATGTGTTTTAGATGTTTGTGCTCCCAAGGCTGGTTTGGTCCTGTATGTGCAGAGCCACGCAATCCTTGTAACTCCCAGACCAGTTTGTGTGCTGATGGCAGTACTTGTGTACCCTTGTTGCGAGGTTATGAGTGTGATTGTCCACTTGGTAGAACTGGGCCATTCTGCAGGACAGGTAAGCTGTAGTTATATATTTTCTCAGCATTATTTAAGGAATATAACTATTAGGAAAAAATCGTCTATGCGATAATTGATAATTAAAAGATTTGATACAAAATTACATAAATAATCTAATCTTTTTTCTATCAAATCTTTGTATATGTGTGTACTATTTTCCCCCCATAATTCTTTATTTATTTCTTCTTTTATATTTATTTGAATCTAAAAAGTTGTGGTAAAATTGTGTATAATATTAAATAATACAAAACAAAACTGAAAAAGACTGCATTCTTTCCAAGGATATGTTATTATTATTTCTGATGAATACAGACAGCAGGTCATGCTTTTATTATTATTACATTTTCAACAGTTGAAACACGAGGTTCTGTCATTTGGCCAGAGATTTACTTCATGGGACAACGTTCATATCTTGAAGTTGGTCGAACTCCTGGTGGCTCAGACCCGGGAGGCCTAGAGCATTCTTGTGTGGAGTTTGAAATGCGGCCAATTGCAACACCTAGCCGAGACCCCGCAGCACAAGTACTTTTCTTTTCTAGAGATCCTGACACTAGAGACTACATGGCTCTGTTGTTAACACAGGAGAGAATCCTTCATTTTCTTCTTGGTTCGGGTAAGTTTTTACTGTTGCAAATTTCTTTATATCATGAGATAACAAATTTAAACTAGAGCTCATTTTTATATTAATAAAAATGCAAGCCCCATTTTGTTATTATTATTATAAACTTAAAAAAGAAAAAGAAAAAAAATGAAGTTTTTAATTTAAAATCTCTTTAGGAGAAAATGCACCTTTGATTCTAAGGAGTCCAAGAGGAGCTGTAGTTCGTCCTGGTTCATGGGTGCGTGTAAGAGCTGGGCGAGTTGGTCGTAGAGTATTTTTAAGTGTTGCTGGGCGGCCAATTTCTAACTGGTTACTTCCTGGACAAGCTGGGGATTGGAGTGGAGCTGGAGCACCTCTTTATATTGGTAAATTTTTCTAATTAAACATTTCCTTTGTTTTATCTTGTTTCTCCTTATAGCATTGGCTTTTTGTGGTGTGTTAATATTTATTATTTGTATCAGGAGGTGCACCAGATCTGTCTCTTGTAGCACCACTTACATGGTCACTGGTTCGACCCTTTACTGGGTGTGTACGTCGCCTGCATGTTGACTGGCGCAAAGTACTTGTACGACTTGGTCCACGTGCTTCAAGAACACCAAGTCATGCACCTGAAGAACCTATCTCAGCACAACTTACCCCAGAGTACATGAAACAGGTACTAATAATGTTTCATTGCAAATTTATATGTTTAAAAAAATATATAGTTAAATTACAAGAAGATGGCTTACTTAGGTATACCAAAGAGAATATCATTATTCAATTTTTTGTTGCTTTTTTATTTGATTTATCCTGGAAGTTATATTTTGTGGACCATTTGATTAAGGGAGTAGGTGACCAACTGATATGTCGTAAACTAGGCGGTCGCGAATTATAATATTAACACAAAGTAAAGAAGAAATGGTACTTAAAAGTTTAGCTACGTCAAATATGTGAAAACACGGTCAACTATTAAAGTTATTATACTTTTAAAATTACAGGCAAATGTAGAAATTCAAATTTTAGCTGCAAATTTCAGTAAAATTAGAAACTTTTTTAAAATTAAAAATATCATTAAAACCTTCATCGGGAAAAAAATAAAAAAAAAAATAAATAAATTTCTCGGTTTCATTTGAAAATTAAGTTCTTCATTAATGTCATTTAACCAGCAATACACGTTTCCAGTTGACAAGTACTTTTGAGTGGGTCCTCTTTGGATTACATTAGTCATTTACGTACATTAAGTTTTATAAATCAAACATTTAAAGTTAACAAAGAATCCAGGAAATCGACATGTAATAAAATTGAGTTTCTTAAACTCAAATTAATTCTGCAGTCCTGACAAAGCATTTCTAAAAATTGAGAAATTCGCAGGATCAAATTTGACTACATTATTTCATTAATTTACAGAGTTTTATTATTGTTTTTTTTTTTTATTATTATTATTATTGGCAATAACTTACTTTAGGTTCAACTTTCTGAGAATTGGTCATCGTCAAGACTTGGAGATGATCTTTCAAGTTTCTTACAGCAAGAATCCTTAGCAGCGTATGTTTCTGGTATGTCGAGATTAAATAACTTATTAATACAACTCATTTTTTGAAAATGTTTCGTGTTACCAGCTTAAATGATTATTATTATTATTTTAGGTCAAAGAGAAGGTATGCATAATTGGAACACAAAAGCAATCTCTGGTGTGAATGACTTAAAATATAAAACTGACCTTTCAAAGAAATCAATCTACAATATCATCAAACATTCTACATCTCAACCTTCTCAAAATGAAGTTAATAAAACAGAAGTTGTAAATGATATTTCAACATCAAGATCCATAATTTCTCTGCTATCTCGCAACCTCAGATCTACCAAAGCTCCTACTGTTTCTGAGCAAACACCAAGTGTCATGTCTCGGAGCCTAAGAACACGTGATGCTCTTTTTGCTGTGGCAGCTAGGAATATTCGACCCTGTGAGAAATCTTCACCTGCAATGTTGCAGTCAGAGCCTTGTATGGATGAGGAACATCAGGAAGAGCATTGCAAAAGTCTTCAGTACCAGGCACATAGTTGTATGTTTTAAATTATTTTATATATTTTGAAATTGTTTTATGCACACTATTTTACTGCCACTTTATTTATTTTCAAACTTTTGAGTTGAATATATTAATGAGGTGGATTGAAATTAATTAATTAAATCCATGTCGGTATTTCAGCAAGCCTTGCTTCTGTACCTGGTTTCCAAGGTGATGGCTGGTTGTTACTTCATGTACCCACACTACTTACATCTGAACCAGAGCCCTCTTCTGCACCATTTACATTCCTCAGCTTGCGATTTTCAGCAAGTAAGCCTGATGGCATCATTGCATGGGCAGAACAGGTAAGTAACTCCTCGTGATCACTGTAGCAAACTAATTTCTTATTGGTTTGTGTGTGATGTTTGTGCAGGAGCATGCTGGGTATGTAGGAGTTGGATTGAAAGGCGGAAGACTTCACGTAGTTTGGGGAGATGGTCAAGAACACTCAAGTACAGCTTTACTATCATCCAGTCTTGCTGATAACGTTTTTCATAGGTAATAAATTAATTGTTACTTTTTATAATAGTGGTAAACTATATGTTTTGCTTATCTACTTTTAGTGTAAGTGTGCTATGGGATTGTGAAACAGAGGTCAAAGGTAAAAAACCAAGAGAAGCTCATGTCTGGGTTGATGGTGAACCATGGGAGGTAGAACAAGAAAGGGCCAGCAGACAAAAGAGGCAGCATTCAACACCTGCAAGCAATCATGATACAACTATCACAATATTTTTAGGTAACTAAATTGTCTCAGCCTATCTAGTGTTGTATATTTTCACTTTCCGCAGCATTTTGGTACTTGTGCAAAATTTGCCTGCATACTATTGAAACATGTGTATTCTCCACGCTCCATACCATTGAAACATCTACAATTTTTGCTGTGACTATAATTAAAAAATCTTGATTCTAGATAGGCCTAGCGTACTCAGGTATACTAATAGCTGGTGCGGCAAGTAATGTAGATGTTTCAATAGTAAGGAGCGCAGAGAATACATGATCCCTAGTCCCAATTTACTATTTAAATTAGAGAATTTTTGCGTTTTATTAATTTTCAATTCAACGTGCTCTAATCTCTACCAACTATTTTCTAAATATTTTTTTAAACTTATTAATACTAACCGCGATGGTTTTTTCCTAATACGCATATTATCGCCAAGTCGATCTTTTTGTTTTAATTTTAAGCTTTTGTAAATAATATTCTTTCATTTTTATTTTATTCGGCCCTTTTACTTGCCAACGTCAATAAGAGCACGTACTAAATTAATTAAACTATATATGCCAAAGCGCATAATATTTATTCTATCTCTCCTACTCTATCTCCTTTTTGCTTTTCCTACCCCAGTGTCAACATATAAAGCGATGTAACTAGCGTGAATCACGATACTGTGCAGTCGGTAGGCGTAGTGTTCTCGCGATCTTTCTAGAGTTGGGGAACTCTGGGAAGTGAGGGAGGACACTATTGCTTGCTGGCTGCCTGTCTTACACCACTCTTAGACACGATTTTATATTACAGTGTGAGGATGAGAGGTTTTAAACAGCAAGCCGAGTTTGCGCGCGCGATTTTAACCAATCAGCGCGTGCAGCTGCGGGGGCATCGCGTATATAAACGCGACTGCCACTTGCTTCCTCAGCTCAGTCAGTTAGCAGATGTGGTGTGAGCCATCTCTAGCTGTACAGAGCTCTCTGCCGAGCCTTACTGATGAGTCCTAGGTAAAGGACGAAACCGGTCTAAGGCAAAGAGTAAGTCTGATGCTGTTTTATAATGTTGTGTCTTTGACGTAGTGTGAGAACGTGAGATGCTAGGCACATTGTATTTTATTTTGACACTATACCTCCATCCCTTTAACGTCTACTTTTTAACTAGCTAAAGCTAGAATATTTGATCCCTAGTCCCAATTTACTATTTAAATTAGAGAATTTTCGCGTTTTATTAATTTTCAATTCAACGTGCTCTAATCTCTACCAACTATTTTCTAAATATTTTTTTAAACTTATTAATACTAACCGCGATGGTTTTTTCCTAATACGCATATTATCGCCAAGTCGATCTTTTTGTTTTAATTTTAAGCTTTTGTAAATAATATTCTTTCATTTTTATTTTATTCGGCCCTTTTACTTGCCAACGTCAATAAGAGCACGTACTAAATTAATTAAACTATATATGCCAAAGCGCATAATATTTATTCTATCTCTCCTACTCTATCTCCTTTTTGCTTTTCCTACCCCAGTGTCAACATATAAAGCGATGTAACTAGCGTGAATCACGATACTGTGCAGTCGGTAGGCGTAGTGTTCTCGCGATCTTTCTAGAGTTGGGGAACTCTGGGAAGTGAGGGAGGACACTATTGCTTGCTGGCTGCCTGTCTTACACCACTCTTAGACACGATTTTATATTACAGTGTGAGGATGAGAGGTTTTAAACAGCAAGCCGAGTTTGCGCGCGCGATTTTAACCAATCAGCGCGTGCAGCTGCGGGGGCATCGCGTATATAAACGCGACTGCCACTTGCTTCCTCAGCTCAGTCAGTTAGCAGATGTGGTGTGAGCCATCTCTAGCTGTACAGAGCTCTCTGCCGAGCCTTACTGATGAGTCCTAGGTAAAGGACGAAACCGGTCTAAGGCAAAGAGTAAGTCTGATGCTGTTTTATAATGTTGTGTCTTTGACGTAGTGTGAGAACGTGAGATGCTAGGCACATTGTATTTTATTTTGACACTATACCTCCATCCCTTTAACGTCTACTTTTTAACTAGCTAAAGCTAGAATATTTGATCCCTAGTCCCAATTTACTATTTAAATTAGAGAATTTTCGCGTTTTATTAATTTTCAATTCAACGTGCTCTAATCTCTACCAACTATTTTCTAAATATTTTTTTAAACTTATTAATACTAACCGCGATGGTTTTTTCCTAATACGCTTTTTTTATGATAATCATTTAATTCAATTGACATGTGTTTAAAATAATAATGTCTAAGGAAAATTTGGCTTTGATGAAAGATTTGATTGAAAACACAAAGATAGATTTCTAAATGTGGGGAATGGAAATTGAGCTGTCGTGACTGACAGGGACCTTGCATGTGTGAAAGAAAATATTGAACCTGTGTGGTTTGAAATACATTGAACTTATTATTAAAAATTTTACATGTTTTTTTTATTTCCAGGTGGTTTTCCAGGCTCAGGCTCAGTGTTTGAAGTAACCAAAGGACATTTCAACTCATCCCTATATGGTTGTGTGTCAGAGTTGGCATGGGATGATGAAACTGCAATATTGACTGAGTACACTTCTTATCCCCATCATAACCTTGTGCCTTGCAAGGGTAATTAAATTTGTTCTCTATTATAAGTGTGTTTACTATCTAGTAGAGCTGTTAATCTAAATCGGTTTAAGCTTTCACCTTGGCCAAAATCTTTAGGTGTACTGTTTGTTTAATAAATAATCAAGCTAAACAGAGTTTTTGGACCAAAATCATACCATTCTGCATTAAGACCATTAACAAGTCGAGAAGTTAGTTGAGTTTTATTATTATTATTATTTATTGTAATTTTAATTAAAGTCACATATATGTCCTGCAATCAGCCATCACTCAGCCAGTGTTCATGCTAATATAATGCTGAATGTTCAGTCAACATAGGACTGATGTTGGGTCGGCATTGTGTGTTTGTTTGGAATGCATGGTATTTGGACTTTATGAAGAAGAAGAAAAAACAAATCAACTAGCTTGTTAACTTGTTCAAGGAAAAAATGCAATGCAACTGAGGAAAGTGAAATAATGAACAAGAGATTCAAAGAGTCATGCAATACTATAATTCTTTTTTGCTATCTGTCCCTCTTCATCTCTCATTCACTGTCAAGTCCTCCTTTTCTACATAGCACACATATGAATTGGGCATTAAATTAATAATTGCCTGATTGACTTGAACCCTGAGCTTTGTCACATTGGCTCATTTTTCAAGTTGTATCCTTATTATTATTTTAAACCCGCTTTTTTTTTATCCTATATAACCAGTTCAAAATTATCAAACCCGTTTATAGTTTGTTTGTTTTTTATTTATTTATTTATTATTATTATTTTTTTTTATTTTTTTTTTTGACAGCTCTACTATTTAGTATTCTATTCTAAGTATTTCCGTAAAATTAATTGCATCTAGACTTATAAATGCAGGCATGCCAGATACATTTTTAAATTTTAATATTTTTTAATAACTTCTGTCTCTCTCTCTCTCTCTCTCATCTGTCTCTGTTTCTCTTGGTATATATTCTTTAGTAGTGTTTGTAATATTGTAGAATTATTACTATCATATTTAAAAATCTATAGATCTAGTCAATTTTTTATCCTATGCAGCATACTTTTTACCGCATTTATTTATTATTATTATTTTTTTTTTTTTCATTCATACACAGGCTTAATTTTGTACTCTGTACTTTTCAAGAACTATACAGAAACACATTTTTAATGTTAATAAATGTCGGCCTACGTACAATAGTTATACTCTAAATGTTTCACTTTATAATACAATTTTAAATTATTGATTCATTTGGGGTTGTGTTATTTCAAAATATGAAATGTTAAGTAGTATAGTGTTTGGGAGTATTAAACCATTAATTTGTTTCATCCTACAGGAAAAAGTTACTTGTTTATTATGACTATATTACATGTCACTCCCTCATAATTCATCTGCATCTAATTCAATCTCAAATCATCTGAAAAACATACAATATTCTTCAAAAATCCTCACCTCTCTCTTTTATTTATTTATTTTTTAAATCATTATAGACCCATACTGTATATGATTTGTTATAATCATATAGTTATTAGAGGTTAAATATAATGGAGGTTATCGGTTTAGCGCGCGGGGAGACGCGGGGGAAGCTAAGGGTCCCCTAATTTAACATTACGCTTATGGGGAAAAACACGTTTTTTGCGATTTTTGAGAAAACTACTCCACTGATTTTGGAGAAATTTAAATGAGAAATACTAGACATACTTTTACGTGTTTTAAGCCATAGTCATTTTTAAGCATTTTTTTAAACCGATAACCTCCATTCAATAATAATAATAAAGGAAATCTTTCGTATGAGTAAATTTAGATGTTTGTATTGTAAGTATTATTATACATAGTACAAGCGTAAATATATCCTATGTATAGCTTTAAATAATGTAGTTGAAATTTTATTCAAATTTTATATACTTGTTTTAGTAATTATTATTATGAAACAGTAGTGTACTCTATGTGTTCAATATATATTATAAATACAACATATATGATTATAAAATAATTAATATTAATTATATTGTATTCTGCTGTCTGTAGGTATTTGGCCATAATATCATAATATGTTGTTTGAGAACGTGTTGTAAAGAAAAATTTACTGTTCTCTCAATGTTGATTTAGTTTGTAAAAATTGTCCATTTGGTGAGTAATAAAAATATGTATTATGATATATCTTATATTATTACTATGTGTGTATGTGTATGTGTGCATTTATTTATTTATTTATAAGAAACTATTTATTAACTGCTAAATAAGTAAGTTACACCATACAAGCAAAATTACATCAATTTTATTTTTATATAAAAATCTATATATTATTTATTATATTTATCTGCATAGACTTTTTCAATATTACAAAAATAATAGAGTTGCCCAAAAAATAAATATGTGAGCTGAGATAAGATAAGATATAGAGAAAAATTGCAGAAAGGTGTGTAGTTTATAAATTAAAATTATTTGAAAGAAAATTGCATAAAACAATGTTTTTTAAAGAGATCAAGTATAAAATGTAGATAGTTTATGTTCTCTTATAAGTATTGCTCAAATATATATATAATATATATATATATATATATATATATATATATATATATATAATATATATATATATATATTATATATATATATATATATATATATATATATATATATATATATATATATATATATATATATATATAGGTATATATATATATATATATATAATATATAATATAATATAATCAATATTAAAGAAAAGGATAGAATAACCAGCAAGGGCCTTACCACAGTAGAAGTTCTATGGAGAGGTCGAAGTCTCGCATGGCACAGTGTTTTGGTGTTTTGTTATAGAAAAGTTCATTTTATAACTGAGAGCTTTCGTCATATATTAATGACATTATCAATCAAAGAAGAAAATTACTTGAGCACATCACTAAGCAGTGTCTTGTCTACAAGACAAGACACTGCTTAGTAATGTGCTCAAGTAATTTTCTTCTTTGATTGATAATGTCATTAATATATGACGAAAGCTCTCAGTTATAAAATGAACTTTTTTATAACAAAACACTGTGCCATGCGAGACTTCGACCTCTCCATAGAACTTCTACTGTGGTAAGGCCCTTGCTGGTTATTCTATCCTTTTCTTTAATATTGATCCTAACCGCGATGGTTTTTTCCTTAAATTGATATATAATATAATATTGATATAAGCACACAGCATAATCATAGGGATGGTTCCATGGGGAAGCTATAGAGGTGCATTTACATATTAATTTTTATCTCTGTTGTATAAATATATTCACATATCATATATTCATTTATTTGAATGTCGTAAATGAGATATTATATACCCCCCTGTTGCACTATAGTCGTCATGAGGTAACCGCATTTCCAAACATTTCAGATAATTAAAAGTGTCTCAAATTTTTACCCAAATGGAATTAGAGTGTAGTGCTATATATGACTGATGTGCAAAAAGGATAATTTTTATGAATTTTGTTACGGTTGCAAAATGGTTCTGGAACCATATATTATTTATGCAACAAATCCAGACCAAAATGGAACCATTTGTGCAATGGGTATAGCGCTTGCACACCTCCTGTAGAAGAAATAATGTATTGTCCAGCTGCATATGACAAACTATTGCCTTTTTTATAGATAAATAATTGCTACATTAAATAACTATACATTTCTTTTTTTTTTTTTCTCCCTTTACAACTTTGCATTTTGTGCATTTATCTCACTTTTTTTGTATCAAGCAAGTTTTATTATTATTATTTTATTTTTCGAAGTGGCATTTTTCTTATACGGTATCACAGTAGATGATACAGTTAGTCCATCTCCTATAGCGGGAATGTCAGATTAGAGTCTCTAATCTGACATTCCCGCTATAGGAGATGGACTATACTGTATCATCGCTACATACCTGTGATGCGTACGGTATAAGATAAACTCGCGGGGTAATAAACTGGTTAGCTATATTTTCTACTCACATATGGCGTCGAAGCGCAAGCTTAAATCAATCAATAGTGCATCAACCACCTAAAAGACCTCTGACCTGAGTCTGCGCCAAGTGCCGCGTTAATTATACTTAAATTACACTGTACTGTATCATATACTGTATGTCTACCAAAAAGTTATTTTGGGAAGGGAAGTTGTGTACTTTCATCATTCAAATGTTTCGCGCTTTTTACATGAAATATGAAAAAAAAGTGACTTCTATAACGCGTTTGTTTTTTACACTGGAAAAAATTGCAGGTTTCGTTGTCGCGTTATCTGGCTGGGGGTTTTCTTCCAAATAATTTTATATATTTTTGTCAAATTTGATCATAAAATTATTTGTTATTGATCAGTGCATGTCTTTCTCCTTTCAACGTTGAAGTGACATCCCATTTCGACGATGGAAGTTGAAGAATGTAAGTTTTACTTTCGCTTTGGGTGAAGTGTGTTTGGTAACCATGTTGTCTTTGTTCTAAAGTGGTGGCGGTGGCTCTG
This sequence comes from Ecdyonurus torrentis, assembly GCA_949318235.1. Classification (NCBI taxonomy): domain Eukaryota; kingdom Metazoa; phylum Arthropoda; class Insecta; order Ephemeroptera; family Heptageniidae; genus Ecdyonurus; species Ecdyonurus torrentis. Next base: position 18,597,717 of record OX439128.1, on the reverse strand, counting down.
CTATATAAACGAGACCGACACGTTGTATTTTGTGCGAGCGTGCAGATGTTGTAAAATGTACTAATTATTCTTTGAATTGGTATTAGATGCTTATTTTATATTAACTTTTCTTGTTGAGATTTTAGTATATTGGTAAACATATTTCACAGCCAGTGAGACAGTTTCATAACCTCTATCGAGGACGACGATGTTACGGAAGTGATTGCATTATGTTTTGCGTTTAGTCAGGCCAATTATTAACTTGTTCTTGGTGACAATTTATCATGATGACATGTTATTTGCTGACCTAGACCTTCATAATTTTAAATTCCTTTTATGTAGTAGAAATTTGCTAAAGGATACATACATAATCTTCCTAATGTACATATGTACATAATTATGCTAGTTCATACCGGTAGTACTGGTATATTATATGTATGGTAGAGACTCAGTTGTTGGCAGGTCTCAATTGTTGGCAGATGGGTTAATGAAAACTGAAAACAATTAATATCTCCTCAACCAATAAAGCTAGAGACTTGAAACTTGAAAATTTGGATACCCAGGGTATAGGATTGGACTCAATGGTGCCATCAAAAATACTCCCAAGTCAATATTTCTCTAAGTGCCAACAACTGAAACTCGACCTTTTCCATTTAAATAACATGCAAAAAGCCGTTAGCATGCCAACAACTGAGTCTCTACCATATACCCTCATTAAATATACATAATATTATGTATGTACGTACCGGTATGTACATTGTACATACATGATGTATGTATGGTATAAATGTAACAGCATCGTCCTTACGTGCACCCGTCACCCGGTCCTCAGCCCCTTTCTTTTGCTTTCTGCGTCTACATACTTTAAGGTCATGTACTGGTACCATATGTATGCCACTATTTGTTGTTTTAATTTCCCCCCACTTATCTTTTTTTTATGCCTAGTACAATATAATTTATATACATTTGGATTTTGGATACAACCTTTTTTTTTTTTTTTTGTTACAAATGAAACATTTTACTTGTGAAGAATGTGAAGTCTAATGCTAATATCATACACTCGATGTCTCATTCCATTTAAATTAAACAACTATAAAGTGCTATGAACTATTATTAAAACTTTTTTTGTTTTCTTCTTCTTCTTGTAATTCCTTGTTATGCCCACAGACGACACAAACTCTAGCCCTATTGGTGCAGAAGGTGGTGATATGGAAATGGCAGCTATAGTGTCTACAGGTGATAAAGATGTGTCAAGTTCTCGCTCTTCCTCACGAGCATCATCAAATCAGTCTTCTCGAGCTGGAACGCCTACTTCACCACCCAATTATCCAGAGGTTACACCTCACAGCCCTGGAGTTTCAGACAAATCTAACCAAGGATCTGCTTCTTCATCTAGAAGTTCTCGTGCAAGTTCTCGGGGATCAGCAAGAAGCAATTCAGCTTCACCAGCTCGATCTCGTTCTGGTTCACCAGCTCGGTCAAGGTCTCGCTCTGGTTCTCCAACCAAGTCAAGATCAGCATCACCAGCAAGATCCAGATCACATTCTGGCTCTCCTGCAAAATCACGCTCTAGAAGTAGATCAGCATCCTCGGCAAGATCTCATTCTGGTTCTCGGAAATCAAGATCACGTTCAGCATCTCCTGCAAAATCTCGATCCAGGTCTAGAAGTGGCTCCAAATCTCCAGCAAGATCAATGTCAGGTTCAAGAAGGTCTAGATCACGATCTGGGTCCCCTGCAAAATCACGTTCCCGGTCCAGAAGTGGGTCCCCAGCAAGGTCACGTTCTGCTTCACGCAAGTCAAGATCACGTTCTGGTTCTCACAAGTCAAGATCACGTTCTGGTTCACGCAAGTCAAGATCACGTTCTGCTTCAGTTGCTAAATCACGATCACGTTCCAGAAGTAGATCTAAATCCTCGGCAAGGTCCCGATCTGGCTCACGTAGGTCAAGATCACGTTCTGGATCTCCTGCAAAATCTCATTCTCGTTCCAGAAGTAGATCAAAGTCTCCAGCAAGATCGCGTTCTGGATCACGTAGATCCAGGTCTCGTTCTGGGTCTCCCACAAAGACAAGATCGCGATCTAGAAGTCATTCAAAGTCTCCAGCTAATTCGCGCTCTGGTTCCAGAAGCAAGGACCGTTCTCGTTCAGGAACGCCAACAGTACAACCTAAGTACCCAGAAGTTACTCCACACAGCCCTACATTATCTCAGCGTTCAAATCAAGGTTCTGCACCTTCTTCAAGGTCAAGCTCCAAAGCATCAGCTAGAAGTAAATCTGGCTCGCCAGCTAGATCAAGGTCTGGTTCCCCAAGGAAGTCTCGCTCCCGATCTAACTCAAGAGCAGGTTCCAAATCTCCTGTTAGGTCTCGCTCTGACTCAAGACGTTCTAGATCAGGATCACGAAAGAGCTCTCGAAACAGGGATCGTTCTCGTTCAGGATCACGTAAAAGCTCTCGAAACAGGGATCGGTCTCGTTCAGGATCACGGAAGAGTTCTCGAAACAGGGATCGTTCTCGTTCAGGATCACGGAAGAGCTCTCGAAACAGGGACCGTTCTCGTTCAGGATCACGGAAGAGCTCTCGAAACAGGGATCGTTCTCGTTCAGGATCTCGACGTAGCTCTGTTTCCTCTGGGCGTTCTCGGTCTTCAAGAAAAGCTTCACGGTCTCGATCACGCTCCAGATCACGCTCTCACTCTTCACGCTCAAGGAAAAATTCTGCATCTCCCACCAGATCACGTAGATCGCGCTCTCGTTCTGGGTCAGGATCCCCTGTGTCTCGCGTCAAGAGACGTAGATCGCGCTCTGGTTCCAACTCTAGCAGAGGTATGTTGATTTGCTTTTGTTTAAGGTTCCTCACTCATCACTCCTCTCCACATTTATGGCGGGCATTATATTAACTACCCTAATTATTAGTACTACTTAGCAGAGTTCAACAGTAAGAGAAATTAGTGATGATTGCCATTGCCCCATAAATGTGATTCCTGGTGTGGTACCTTCATTAAAATTAAGTATTAAACTTACTTCTTTTAAACTTATTATTTATAATTCAAAAGTAGTAAGTACTAGGTACTGTTGCACACAATATTTAGATTTACATGTTAACTAGCGAAAGTGAGTTGTATTTATTTCATTTGATGCACTCTAGTTATTGTGAGAATCAGTAATGTGTGTTTTTATTATTATTAATGGTTGCATTTCTATATATTTCATTAATTATACTGGTTTTTAGTTAAATAATTAATATTCCAGTATGTACAGCTCTGACCAAGGCCAAAAGTTCCTGAACAATTTGCATAGGCAACCCACAACCACTTTAAACATATTGCCCAAGACAATAAAAATAAACAAATTCTTATTTCAAGCTTGTATCTCCCTTTATTAAGTATTTTATCTCTTGTATAAATACTTTTAATCTAATAAAAAGTCAAAATATTTTCTTCTTGCATTTAGGATCTGATGTCGAGGAGCGTCGTTCAGTTGTTGACAGTGATGAAGAAGGTGAAGGAGGTGTGCAGAAACCAGGTAATTAGTCATTTATTTTGTTATTCTATGACTATATTTGAGTACTACAATATTTATTTTTGATGACAGGCAAAAGGAAGAGACAGAGGTTAGGCAGTGGTTCTGGTTCAGATGGTGAAGGTCCAAGAAAACGAGCAGTGCTCTCAGATTCAGATTCTGATAATGAAGGAGGACAGAAGAAAGCACAAGCTTCAACCTCTCCCAAACCAGGTGGAGAAGAAGAAGCAGGGCCAGCAGAAGAAGGTGCAGAGAACCAAGCTGGTGCAGCTGAACCCAGCCAAGTTTTACCTGATGTATCAGATTCAGACTCAGATGCAGGCGTTAATGATAGTGGTCGTAGGCAAGTTTATGAATTATTAAATACAATAGAATTTGCAGTTTAACTGTTATTGCCAATTGTTTTGGTTTGTATTGGCTTAAAACTAAAAACCTAAGTGTTATTATTGTTTCAGGGATGATGGACTGTCAGATTTTGATGCTATGTTGCTGAGAAAGAAGGAAGAAAGTGGCCGTCGTCGCAGACGCAAAGACATAGATATTATCAATGACAATGATGACATCATTGCTCAGTTACTTTCTGATATGCGTTACGCTGCTGAGGTGTGTTCAATGTCACGATTTTACTTAAAAACTTTCAGTGTTGCAGTTTTTAACTTGACATATTCAATATTTCTTTTGTTGATATTATAGGAGGACAGAATGTTAAATATGGCTAAGAAACCTGCTACCAAAAAGATTGCTATGTTGCCTAAAGTGATGTCACAACTAAAGAAACGAGATCTGCAGCTTGCATTTGTAGAGCTAAATGTTCTGAATGTGCTGACTGAGTGGCTTGCTCCCATGCCAGATAAATCATTACCAGCCCCCAAGATAAGACATCAAGTATTGCGACTATTGAAAGAGGCAAGTTTATACAATTTTATTATTGTTTATATTTTTTTTATCATAGATTTTACAATCCTCTTTTTATTTATTCTTTCTTTCTTTCTTTCTTTCTTTCTTTCTTTCTTTCTTTCTTTCTTTCTTTCTTTCTTTCTTTCTTTCTTTCTTTCTTTCTTTTTTTCTTGCCCTTGTTCTTTTAAATTTCCAGTTGTCTATCTAATATGTGGAAAATAGTTGGTAGAGATTAGAGCACGTTGAATTGAAAATTAATAAAACGCGAAAAAAACTTATTAATACTAACCGCGGTGGTTTTTTCCTAATACGCATAATATGTGGAAAGGAAAGAAATAAATGATAAAAAGAAAGAAAAAGCATGTCAAATGCAATGCCAATCAGGCATCATTAGATACTTTGGAAATTATGTCAGTGCATCAAATTGCTAAAATTTAAAGTCCCTTGGACTCCATCTTAATTCAAACTGAGTTTCAAAACGTGATATTAATTTTTGCTTACAGTTTCCAATGGTGGATCAAGCCACTTTAAAACAAGCTGGCATTGGCAAGGCTGTCATGTACCTCTACAAACATCCCAAGGAGACAAAAGAAAACAAAGAAGTGGCCTGCAAGCTGATCAATGAGTGGGCAAGACCCATCTTTAATGTATCTGCAGATTTCAAAGGTACAGCATGTCGTAGTAAAAAAGATAAAATTAAAAAATACCATATACCGGAATATTTTTTATTACCATACCATGTTTATTTAGCATGCATTCTAATATAAATGAAAATAAAAGTTATGACTTATTATTTGACATTATGAATTTTGTTACATTGGATTACTTTTTGTATTTAAAGCCATGAGTAAGGAAGAGCGAGAACAACGTGATTTAGAGCAGTGCCCCAAACGTCGTCGTACCTCTGATGCAGCAGAGCCTGGGGAAGGATCGTCACGAGGTGACATTGGTAATGCTCTATCAGCAGAAGGAAGGCCCCTGCGACCAGGAGACCCAGGATGGGTTGCTCGAGCTCGTGTGCCTTTGCCTTCAAATAAAGACTACGTTGTACGCCCCAAGTGGAAGGTTGACACAGATATTAGCAAGGTATTTTATACTGTAGTTCCTAACCTACTGAAAATGTGTTTTATAAGTTAGGGGTATTTCTTAGATTTTTAAAAGAAGAGAAAAATGTATAATTTGTTCCATGTCATTTTAAATCAATTACAGCAGATATAACATACAATTTAATTTAGCTATTATTTATTTAATTTATTATTTTTATTTCTATTCTAGGGTTCGCGTAAACAAATGAATCGATTTGAACGTCATCTGAAGAATTTCCAAGACATGAAACGAATGAAAGAGTCCCGTAGAGCTGTAGGAATTTCTATTGAAGGCCGTCACATGTCGTTGTAAATTGAATTTTTGTAAAGAGATAAGTCATGGCACGTACATGAAGTCCTATTGTATTCTTACATTATACTTATGAAATCTTGATAACAATTTGTTTTCTAGCATGATGGTGTTGACTGATGTATAATGCTTAAAAAAGAACCTTAAAAAATGAAAGATGGCTTAGTGTAGGATATTACTTGCTTTCTTTGATTGTTATTAGCCTAAAGGTTCTTATAACTTGGCCAACAATACAATGTGTATAAAATATATATTTTCCTCTATTCATACACCATTTCAACTTTATTTAAGTTTCTTATGCAACATTTTAAATTATCTTCATGAGATTCCTTAATTATGTTTAAAGTAAAAATAATAATAAAGTTACCAGTGAAAATTATCTCTCTGATTTTATGGACTTCATATAAATGTGCCGTTGATATTTTTGGCTAGTGACTTGCCTTGTAATCATAAAACAGACTTGGAATGTTGTGTCATAAATGTACTTTGTTTGTAAACTTAGCTTGTTAGCAATGTGTATATTATCTTAAATATTTTCAATTATATCATAAGTATAAATTGACTTCAAATGATTTGATTAAGAAATAATAAATATAATATAATATCCTTGTAGTTTATTAGATAATAGTTTGCTAAAACCATTTTCATCGTGCTGTTTGTCATTTATAATGCTATTCTTTTTTCTTTTTTTTTATTGGAACTCAATTTTTATTTTATATAATTTTTCCCAGTTTGGTTTAGCAATTTAGTCAAAAGAAATTGAAATAATTTGCTATCTTAATATAAGGACACAATATGTGATTTTGTGCTATCAGATATGGGCCAAGAAAATGGCCATTTAGCAAAATTAAAGAGTTTGAAATGACTTATTGTTCATAGCTGCTAATGGAAGAAATAAAATTATAGGATTGTAAATACTAGTAAAGATTGTAAAGAAAGATTTCTTGTTTATCCAGTCAATTTATAAATTAATGTCAAAATATTTACAAATCTTCATTATGTCTTGAGCCTGTAACCTGGATTATTTTTCATATCACTATATCCCACTTATAATTGCAAAACTTATATGTGTTCTATGTATGATATATGTATGTGAAATTCATATGTTTTTGCAACTTGTAGCAGTCACTCAATTTTAAGTTTGGTGAAATTTAATACATTGTAGTTGCAGTCCTTTTTATATGCACAGCACAATTACTCTTATGATTTGAAGAGAAAATTTGCTGATGTGCTGCAATTTTAAGTAATAGGCAAGGCAATTTAAAATACAATTAGCACAAATAATTAAATTTGGTCTTCAGTTTTGTTTTGTCAAAACTTAATTGCAGTTCTTTCAGATATAATACCACACCAAAATTAACATTAAAGACAAGTATTAACAAAAATATTTTAATTTAAAAAAAAATGTAATATGTTGGCAAATAAAAACTGAGGTTTTAGCAATTCGAGTGTTTTCTTAAAGGAGGGGGAAATCCATACATAAGGTAATTATTATTATTATTTTAACTTCATATATACTATAATTATTCCCGATTGATTTTCACAACTTACTATTCTATCATGTATATTGTATTTAAAAATATACTTATTCTCTTTATTTTACTCAGACTCATAATTTGTTCATTTAGCAGTATATTAAAAAATAATATAATAAAAATAATGTTATATTGTGTGTATGTATATATTATAATTATTAGGCCTATATATATTTTTATATATAAAATGATATATATGTATGACATGTATATATATTATATATTATATATATATATATATATATATATATATATACACACACACACACATGCACACACGTAAAATATATATAATAAATGTATAGTAATTCATCAACTTCATAATTGCAATCACATGATAGCATGATCGAAGTTAGAAATGCATTTGTTTGCTATGGTTTGCCGTTTGAGTTCCGCGCGCTTCTTGGACGTTAAGTTTTTTAGACAACTTCACTACGCCGTAGCAGACAACTTTGCCAGCTGGAGTAAAAATTTGTAGAAAAAGTTGGAAATGTTGTTGAACATAAAGTAATTATCTCGTAGAGCTGTAAATGTAATCTTTAGTGAATTTTATTTTTTGTTTTCATAAATTTTAGGGTAAGTATTGAATGTTGTAAATTTTAAATAAACATCTTAAGCCTTAATAGAGGTTCATACACCTGATCTACGTATGCATCCGCGTCGATCCGCGTACACTTAATTTCATTTTGCCACACAGTGTTATGTGTATAATCCCATCACTGTTATATAGCAGCAAGAGCAATAATTTATTGTATGTAATATATATTATTATAATAATGTGTATAGGATGAAATAACCTTGGCGTTATGTACTGTACAATAATTGACGTTTATTTTTGCTATTTAATATATTACATTTATGTACATATTATTATTGTTAAAGATTACAGTGCCATGGCTGCAGTTCAACAACAAACAACGCAGCTTGAGTTTCATCAAGCAATGCAAGATTTCAAGACTATGTTTCCAGACATGGATAAAGAAGTTATAGAGGTAATATATGACTCCCAATTAATCATGCAATTTTTTAGAAACTAAGTAACATATGATTAAATCATGTGTTATTATATCTTGCAGGCTGTGTTACGAGCCAACCAGGGTGCAGTGGATGCTACAATTGATCAGTTGCTAGCTATGAGCACTGACAATGAAAATGAAAAGTTGCGACATGAAATGGAAAAGAGAGATAAACAAAATACTCCATTGATTCGCCTTTCAGCATCTCCTCCCTCCTCACCAGGATCTTCTCCTCTACGAGCTCAGCCATCTCCCACCGCTGCAGTCCTCACTAGTCCAGTTCGAGAGCCAAGGTATATGCATGAGTATATATATATGAAAAAATTGATTATATAAAAAACTCATGTGCTATACATGGCAACAATATTTCAGTTGCCCTGAGCGAAAACAAAATGAATCCCATATGAAATAAGGTTGAAATCGTATTATGATAGCTTTAATAATTAAATAGCTGCACGGTTTCTACTTCAAGGGATTAAAAAAATAGCAGGTGTGCCTATAGCATCTCTTTAATTAAAATATTCCTGGCCTTGTTATTGTCATTGAATTTTTCCCCCAGGAAAAAAAAAGAAAAGCGAACAGGAAATTAAAGGGAGAGTGTCTTTTCCTTTGCAGCTTTTATTATTGACTAGCAGTATGATAATATCCATTATTTAGTTTGAAATATATACTAAAATACTTCTGATATTTTACAGCAGCAGGTCTGTTGAGGCTTCTCCAGTCCATGGTGCTGCTGGTGCTGCTGTTGCTACTGTTGTGGGAGCTGAGCAGGCAGCTAGTGATGCAGCCGCTGGTATTCCTCTAAATGTTCTCCGTGGCTGGACCCCTGCTCTACTTGGTCCCTTACCTGATGATTTCCTTCGTCTCTCTCCAGTACCCTGGGCTTCAGCTAACTCTAGTCATAACTCTCAGGTGAGCTAATATCTTTAGTTATCACAAATTAATCTTCATAAATTTATAAAAATGTCAAAATTGCTTTAATTGAATCTAATGTACACAAGATTGTGATAACATGTTTTACCATTAATATTCAGCACAAGTTTTTGTCAAAAGAATAACATTACAAATTTAGCATGATGTTTTGAATGGTCAAATATATTATCACAATGATTCCATTGATCATTCTAATGATTTCCATTGATTGGCAAGTCCTTAACTGTCAATAAGGCAATGTCTTGACTGGGACTGGGATTGGAATAAATCTGACCACTTGCATTAAAGTTTCCCCATTTATTTGGAAACATTTGGAAAGATTAACGCTTCGGTCAGATTTATTCGTGAGGAGTGTACATTTGAGTTTAGGGGTAATAATCTTGAATGTTAATGCTATGTAAATGAAATAACCTATACGTAACCTATACTTTTGTTATTATTATTATTTATTATTATTTATTAAACATAATGCGTGTACATCGTACATCTAAATATTCAATTTACAGACCAATTGACATATTATACATAATCAGTACGTACATACATATAATAATATCCAAAGAGCCACACCATTATACATGCTGATCATTTCCGTCGGCATAATAGCCCATACTTAACTGTCTATTAGTACATGTGAGGAGATGATACTGATCACATGTCAACCCACATAAGGAACAAATACAATTATTATTACAGATATGATATTCCTTTGTGTCACAAATATTGTGATGAAACCCGTGTGCCGCGAAGCAGGTGATAATATTACGTTTCCTCTGATTTGAAATTTTCCAAGTATCATTTTTAAAAGCTGGTGTATTATAAAATGATAGATTAATATCCTCAGTTTTACTTTCTTTGATCTTGACAAACTTAATAAAATTGTCAGTTGCTGGCAAATTAAATTATTATTATTAGTTTTTTTTTTTTTTTTTTTTTTTTTTTTAAATAAAAAATTTGTCAAATAATGTACCCAAAAAATTAGTGCTGTAATGTTGTACAAAAAAATAAATTCTTGATCAACTAATATAACAACGGTTACAAAAGCCAATTTTGAAAACAACACCATTGGCCAATGTCTATATAATAGCAGCTTTATGCCTCAACAAATAAAAAGGGGGAAAAAAAAAAAAAAGGCTTCAGAATAATTAATGACAAATATCTTGCAAGATATAAGAGTTAGAAAATTGTGGCTGCTAAAACTGCTTTCCATGCTCAATTCTACAACTATTATCTTTTGCTTATTCATAAATGAAGGTGTCTTTCTTTTCCCTCCTTTGATGATAATAACTATAGCAAAGCTGTTACACAATTTGTTGTATTATTGAGCCAAAATGTTGATATTTGGACCTTTTTGATATAAAAGATAAGAATAGAGGAAACAGCAAGGACCTTGCCATAGTGACGAGAGTCCCATAGGTTACTATACATTAAAAAGTTAAAAATTCTAGATTAACTGCCAATATTGAGACAACTCATAGGATTTAAAAAAAAAATGCAAAATTTAGTACTAATTGTGACTAATTATTTTCAGTCCAAGTTGGTAACCTATTCCCTAAAATAGAGATTTCCCAAAAAATCAGTGAGATACATGTCAATTTGAGCATAGGAATAATGAAATTGAGCATAAATTTTCAAAAAAATTAAACATGTTGCTTTTTTATTTTTTATTTATTTCTCTCTCTCTCTCTCTCTCTCTCTCTCTCTCTTTAAGTTTAAATATATATTATGTTTTTTTTATTTTTTTATTTATTTATTTATTTTTTATTATTATTTTTTTTTTTACCTTTAAACATAAAATTTATTATTATTTGACTATGGTAGTTTACAATAACTTACAATACTTTGAAAGGCTCATCCCCACTGCCATCATTTTCTACTTCACACCTCCCCCACTTTATTATGTTATTTTACATATGGTGTTATTGTTAACTCAAATATTTAACTTAGAGGTAGGTTAATGTGAGAATCAGTGTTTCATGATTATGAAATTAGATGCTTTATTCAAACATTGAGATTACTTCATTCATTCACTTTATCAAGTCAGTTAGCTTTGAGATGTGGGAAGAATTGGTTGGGTCTGTGAGTAGTCGATGTCGACACTGGCGTCATAGAGTAGGAAATTGGAGACACCGGAGTTCTGCATCACGTTTTACTCTTTTGCGCAGTATGTCTCTTACATCACATAGATATCAGGTACAACAATAACAAAGTTCAAAGTAAAATTAATATATGACCTTATAAAATAAATATATATGTTTCATTTAGAGGCCATGAAAGGTATTCATACACCCAGTTACATGGCTCTGTCACATATTCTACAGTATAGAATATTTAGCAAAGTATCATTTAAAAGTTTTAAATATAATTTGAGGGTAAATAACCAAATATATAAATACAGTTAAAGTTAATTTCAAAAGTAATAATAAGTAATCTCTTGTTTTATGTTTTCTTTGGGCACTTTTTTTTTTTTTTTTTTTTTAATTTTTTTATACCATGTAATACCATAATATTACCTACAATTATTGTTGTTTTTTAAAATTTTTTAATTTATGTAAAACGACGTACAATTTCAATAAAAATTGTATGTATAGTAGTTAAAGTAAAAAGATATGTCTTGTAATTAAAAAAAGGCGGGGGGGGGGGGGGGGGGAGAAAGAAAAGCAACAACTTATAGTTAAGTGTAGCTTAAAAATTAACACCTAACTCAACAACTTAACCTTGGCAGCCCACTGCTAACACTAAATGCTAATCCTACCACAATATTACTCTTGTGATAAATTATAATATTACTACTGTATTTCCTTTTCAATATTGCATACATTTTTTCGTTTTTTTTTTTTTATTATTATTATTATTTTTTTTTTTAAATTGTGTATGGAACATTTAAATTTATTAATAGTATTTATTATTATTTATCCCTTATGTTGTTGACAGAAGTTGGTGTTGAGTCAGCAGTTACTGCAACAAAAATTCTTAGATAATCAACAGCGTAGAGGTGGATTTGATTCTCTTGGAGACCCAGAGCTTGACCGATATCTGGAAGATGAACGTATTGCACTGTTTTTGCAAAATGAGGAGTTCATGGCAGAATTGAGATGGAACAAAGAATTTCTTTCAACTTTAGAGAGAGGTAAATTGCTTCTCTCTCTCTCTCTCTCTCTCTCTCTCTCTCTCTCTCTCTCTCTCTCTCTCTTTATATGCCAAGTTATGTTTTATTATGATAGATCAAGCACGGGACAGCCCTCCTGATGAAGCCATGGGAACTCTTCCATTCAATAAATCAGTATCTGGGAGCCATGATGAAGATGCCATATTTAAAGAACGTCTGAGAAGTATGGGTAAAAGTAAGTTTTTTTTTTTTTTTTTTTTTTTTTTTTTTGTACTATGCAGTTACAATATCAACTCAACAATTAGTGTCTAACATGATATTATCTTGTGTTTCTAGTGTCAAAGAAGAAGTTTGCACAGCTTGCCCGGGTATTCACTCGTACCCGGAAACGAGGAGGTGGAGGTTTGGGAGGTGGGGGTGGAGCAAAGAGTATCCTCAGTCAGGGTGGTCCAGCACCCTCACATGACAGTTTGCTTCTCAACTCCGAACCTCTAATTGAAGAGGATGATGAGGAGGAAGACGAGAGGACTGATGAGAGGAGGGAAAGGAGAGACCTGGAACGACTCTAAAATCTCAATCTCTCAAATAAGAGACCTAGAGGGACTCTAAACTAACTTAAGTTCACAATATTGTGAGTGTGTGTGAACTTGGGATATGTAGCTCTCTTTAACTAGAAGTAACTTTAGAGTAACTCTTTTTCTCTTTTAATAACATGATTATAAAAAAATTGCAGTGATTCAGCTTTGAATTTCTTAAATATTTAACAATTTATGTTGACAAAGGGAATAAATTTTTTGGTGTTGTTTCTATGTACTTTTGAAAACAGTTTTTTTTTTTTTTTTTTTTTTTTTTTTTTTTTTTTTTTACTATTTTAGATTTAAATGAATTAAAATTTATAATAATTGAATGGAAATATGATAAATTTGAAAGAAAAAGGTATGAGAAACCAGCAAGTGCCTTACCATAGTGAAGAGTTCAGTGAAAATCTTGCTACCATAAAGATAATAAACACATTGGAAAAATAAGAAGACAGAATGTGTCTGTGTCTCGGTCCTTGACGAAGATACAGATTGTGTCTGTGCCTCCGTCCTTGACACACTGTTTTCTCTTGAAGGTTAGTGCTGAATGCTATTCAATGCATTGATTATTGCTGTGCTAGCAAGATTTTCACCAAACTATGGGACTCTCTTCACTGTGGTAAGGCCCTTGCTGGTTTTCTCCTATCCTTTGCTTTCAAATATATCATACTGAATTGCTCAGGTTTATTTTCCTTAATATTGCTTGATGGAAAAATTTATACAAAAGTTAATCCTCATAATTATTTTTAGTTTTTATCCATGGGAAGTTTCCTAATAAGTTTTAATGAAAAATCAACTATGTGATATGTATGATAATAAAAAGATTTGATAGTAAAACATAGATAGATTAGGAAATTTTGATGTATATGGCTCTACTGTTTCTTTCTTGTTACAAATTCCCTGAACATTTTGCAAGGAATATTAGTGTTCCTTTTTAACTTTATTTCAATACCCAATGAGAGTAATGGGAGTAAATCTTGTGCTTCTTTCTAAGGATGCAAGAAACTCCAGGCAGCCCATGCAGCCTTCTCAGATAACCCTACCCTTACCACTTACCCTTTTGCAAGCTTACAATTGAGTTTTGAAATGCATGGGATTGCAGATGAGCCTCACACCAAAAGTACTGACTGGATATATTTTTTCTTCGTGTTGGCATCTTCCATACAAACTTTAACACAAGTCATGCACTTCTGCGAAAGATCTTTAATCATTATTTCAAATCGTTTCTTTATAATCTGAAGCTTATAATCAAACAACAGGCATGAAACTGGTAAGAGTTTTTGAATACCTTTTTTCTATGGTAAGGCGTATCTTGGGAGTTTCGCAGCTTCTCAATATAAACAAAGCATTAGCGTTAGTGGGTAACTTGAGTAGCTTCACATATTTGCCATGCTCCTTCTTGATTTCATTTGCAAAATATTCCACCATCATGTTAACTACACCTTGACCTCCTAATTGGAGGTCTTCATGGATACTCTGTAAAGTCAAGCGGTCTTCACCGCCATATTCTCCCACAGTTGCATCAAATGTACCACCTCCAAGGTCATAAATTATAAGGTTTTGTTTGTCATCTTGCCATTTGTATAAGCTCATACTATCTCCCATTCCCCAAATTTTCCTAATCAGTCCGTATTTTACTATCAAATCTTTTTATTATGAAGTTTCTTAGTATTATTAAAAGTAAAACATTTTGTAACTTATGCTAAAAATATATTTTTATTACATTTTGCATTAATTAATTATTAATTTTTTAATAAAAATAATAATAATATGAAGCACCACCAAATAAAATGCCCAATAAACCCCAAATTAAATTATCTATTTAAGTTGTTCAAAGCTAATAAGCTATTGTCAGAACATATATATAGTTGCTATATAGAAAATTTAGTATGGTGTTTTTTATTTAAATAATATAATGTGTACTGTATGTTAAATTTTAAGACCACATCAAAAGAGGCAAGCTTTTTTCACACTGCACTCCTATCGTATCGATCTTGATTTAATTTAAATATAAATATGAAATAAAATATAGAACTCATTCTGTAGAATGATTTTCTTCCCCTCTTCCATTTTTAATTTTCCTCTATTCCTTGCTGTATTTCATTCCATGAGTATAATGAAAGGAAAATTAATTTGTATACTTGTAATCCTATATATATTATTAGATTTTAGATTAATTTATAAAATTGTTTTTATTATTTACATTGGAAATCTTTGAAAGACATTGTGTTGTAAAGAATTTAACAAAAGATATTTGTAAGACTATATTAACATATTAATGTTATTGTTATATATGTGATTGTGTTTTAAGTTGGTCTATTTTTTGTCATTGTAAAATTTTCGAGGAAGTAATGTCATGGTTTGATCTAAATTTTTCTACTCTCTTTCTCCTTCCCTCACTCCCTATCTCCTGCATTCCTTTTAAGTAATTTGTAATTCCATCATACGTTAGATTTAGGTTTTAATAAACAAAAATTACAAATGTTAATGATAAATTTTCTCTTTACAATTTTTAAATTTTTAATATTATTCTTGAATGCCTTTATAATTGATCTATTCTGTTCCTCAAGGTGATAATAGGAGATTGAATTTTCATTATTTGAATCTCTTGCAGGGTAGCAAATTGCATGACAAGATTTGTATTTGAAATTCTAATTTTGCTGCCCTTGTAAACTATGTTTTGATAAGAAAAAAATAGCACTTTTATATTCTATAGACCTATTTGTTTTTGTATTTTTAAAATGTAAGGAAAAACCATTGCGGTTAGAATTTATCTTAAAGAAAAGGATAGAAATGCCAGCAAGGGCCTTACCATAGTAGAAATGGAGAGGTCTAGGTCTCTTCTGGCACAGAGTTTTAGTTACAATGTTTATATAACAGAGCTTTTGTCATATTTACATGACATTATTAATCAAAGAAGGATGTGCTTGAGCAAATCACTACAATTACAAGACGACACACTACTCAATGATGTGCTCACGCAAATCTCTTCTTTGATTAATAATGGCATTAAAATATGACGAAAGCACTTAGTTATTACACATGTTACTTACTGCCATGTGAGACCTTCACCTCTCCATAGAAATTCTATTATGGTAAGGCCCTTGCTGATATTTCTATCCTTTCCTTTAAGATTTATTCTATTTTTTACATGTATACAGCTCTGGAAATAAATTTGAGAACGAAGGGCAATTTACAACCAAATTTCCCTCGCATCATGATTAAGTGGGATTTTTGTTCACAAGATATTTTACGAACTAACAGCTTAACTATATGTAAATTTCCATGTACACATTTTAGCTACACAGTTGATAAAATGAGGTAAATAAAAAATATATATTGCAAACGTTATTTGGATTATTGTTTTAAATTTGATTTCAGGTATTATCCGAGTTATCTGGAGATATTTATTGCATGTAGGAAAATTAAAAGTGACCAAATAAATATTTTTAAGCTTATTCAATCCTATGCATTGTATGTTTACTTCTGTAACTGTTTAATTTAACAGTGCTATTTTTTTCTTGGGTTTATTTCAACATAGTATATTATGTTACTTGTTATTTTATGTATATTTTATATGTGTGTGTGAGTGTTCTTGTTGTTCCCTGCCTGCATGAATTGGTTAAGTTTGATGAATCCTTTTGTGCTAATTAATGTCAAACAAATTATTGTATCATAATATATATTTATAGCTAGACAAAAAAAAAATGTAATTGTGCTTAAAGCTCAGTTTTTTGAGCATCGTTTTGGATAATACTCATTACAGAAATTGGATTTATAGCTAAAATAGAGCGAAGACTTTTTTAATATCCTGTGCCATAGATAAAAAAATTATATATATATAGGCATATTAAAGTACACATGTTACACATCTCTCTAGTCACCTATACTATCTCATCTTGAGCTTATTTTCGGTGCAAATATTTTAGTTTTAATAAGTCTCAATAAAGAGAACAAAAAAAAAACATGTAAGTTTACAAATATTTACAAGAGTGCTATATAATTTGTTAGTAATTTCAAAACAAAGGGAGTCAGAGATTGATGTTTCTGTACAGTATATTACAGATTTTTATGTTTGTAATTTAAAAAGATGGCCTCTATTAAGATTACGTACTGAATTGCATTCTCACACAGCTTAACCTATAGATTGAATATCCCATTATGATGATGTGTACTCCAGTAAATCCAAAAGATTATAATTATGTAATAGTATGTATAACTAGGCCTATACACCAAATAATTATTAATGCATATTATATTTGAAGCAGCCAAAATTATTTCATAGTAGAGTTCGTATTAAAAAAATATATAACATCACATTTATTTTATAAAAAAAAAAAATAATAATAATAAGGTAAACTATACATACATTGGCCTCAATGCATATCAAATGAAGAAAAAAAATACTATAACAAGTACAAGTGCTTATGTCAAGTAATCAGCTGTAGATTCAAAATATTCGAATAAAATAATATTGGCCGTTTCATAAAATTTTTATAAAGATTTGGCAAGTATAGATTTTTTTTTTATATTGGGTATTATTATTTTTTTAATTTGATGATCTTATAATTTCTTTCACTTTCAAGTTGTATTCACATGTAATTTTTTAAAGTTGCCTAATTTTTTTGATTTTAAGTACACACTATGAAAAAATCACGACAAAATAGTGCAGAACATTATGCAATTATATAAAAACTGTGATTGAGAGTCCAAACTAGAAATAACATGTGTATACAACTTTTGTACCTACCTATTATGTTACTCAAAAAAAAAAATAACCAAATTTATTGTTTATTATTCTATATTTTAAAACCAAAATATAATAAAAAATAAAAATAAATTCTACATGATATTGAAATATTTGTTTGTTTTTTTATTTCATTATATGGTAAAACGATAAAGCTTCCTCTACACTAACACACAAAAATTAGGTCATATACATTGTTCTTTTCTTCTCTTTCACAATCCCTTGTAAGGAATACATACTGATAAAGGACATTAAAAAAAATTTAATTAAAGTTTAATTTTTTCAAAATTATTTTAATGTAATGAAACACAAATTTCTGCTAAAATAAGACACAAGTTTAACAACACTATAAGCATTTTGTAACTTAAAAACAAACGAACAAAAAAAAATCTTACAAGAATAAAAACTAATAGAATATACCCCAAAATTCATTAAAAACCACGCTGAATACCTTGTTTAAAGTAAAATAATTGCACTCTTTTCATTAAATGTTTTGAACACATTTAAAAACACAAATTTTGTCACACTCAATGAAAATAAATTAAAATACTAGGCTATATATACCTATTCTATAGTGTTTTCATTGTATTTTCCACAACCATGGCAGTTATATCATTTTATAATAAAAACAACAACATTTATTCTTACAACTTTTGATTTTTTTTATTATGTTTTTTTATAAGAAAAATAGCATTGTTGCATAATAAAATAATAGTTTTCTTATAATATGAAAGTGCGCATTTTTAACATGGCATTAATTACAGTGCGTCATTATCGCATGTCATTTATATTATTTTTATTTTATATATTATTTAGAGTCAACATTGGACTTAATATTTTTAGTTAATTGACTAAATGCATGGCACCTCTTACAAAATGGAATTTATAATTATATAGTATAATTATAAATACATTTGAATGAAATTTTAATACTTTTTAATCATGAATTTTACATTATAGAAAAAACAAAAATGAACAGCATCGGACTTTATATTATATGAATATATTCTGTTCATTCATCCTGAGCAATATTGCACTTAAAGGTGTATTAGAATGATTTGTTTCTGTCGACAATAATAGACAGGCCATTAGATATAACTATGCTGCTTAAAATTCTATAGCAAAATATTTTCAGTTGTATATTGCAAAAGTGGGCTTTTGACTTTTGCTATAAGATTTACTTTTCACCTCATTTTAGCTGCCCAATAATAATTATTCACACAAGATAGATTTGAAAAATTTGTTAATAAGATAGATAGTGAGCATTAAGCCAACTGCGACACCTAGAGAAAATACTCTCTAACCCAGGTCTATAATAAACACATACAGCATAATAACAAGGGTATGTACTAGCATCTCATATTAATTGCTCATTGCTGTTCTAAAATTTTTCAAATATTTTTCAATCTTTTTATTATTCAACCACTGAAAATTCAATTTTTCCATTACATTATTGCTTATTTTGTTTCTGTAAGAGAAAATACTTTACAGTCAAAATTAAAAGTTGCATTTCACAAAAAAAAAAAAAAAAAAAAAAAAAAAATAGTCTTACATACTTATTTGAAAACTGATACTCATCTCATAACAAATGAAGCAAAATTTGAAAATGATATATTATATTTGTTTCTATGTAACTGTAAACACTATATATTTGTAAAGATATAATAATTAATATTTATAGTGTAGCCTATATTTTACTGCAAGTCGTACATTTTGTGTTTGATAAAAGAACAAGTAATTAATTCATTGTTAATGAGAAATTAAAATAATTTTTTGATTATAATTCCTGTCATATATGTACAGCTCTGGCCAAAAGTTCTCGAACAGGGCAGCAGCGGCCGCTGCGTTTTCTCATAAAGATAACATAGTGAAGTTGCGGGTTGCCTATGCAAATCGTTCGGGAACTTTTGGCCAGAGCTGTATAGTATCATTTTAAAGGAAACATTATATAAATTTAACAGCTGTAGTTATATTTCAAAATAAAAAATATATAGCAATATGCAGAGTTGTGGCTAATAACAGTTGCAATCAAGTCACATAATTTGTTTTATGTTGGCACATTTTACTGGATATCTGCTGCAAATTGCACGCCAATCAAGCGACGTAGTTGATCCTCAAGAGCTGCAAGAGCAAGTGAATCATCCCACGACATGAGAGGGCTTTGCTGTTCACCTGCATGAAACAACAGATATTTTAATTTAGTTTTAATAGCTTCAAGTATGACAAGAATTTAATATAAAGCAACGGCATATAATATTGCAAAACAATAAAATATCACAAGACAAGACATTCCTCAGTGATGTGCTCAAGTAAATATCTTCATTGATTGATAATGTCATTAATATAAGATGAAAACTCTTAGTTATAAAATGGACTTTTTATAACAAAATACTGTGGCACGTGAGACCTCGACCTCTCCATAGATCTTGACTGTTGTAAGGCCCTTGCTGATAATTCTATCCTTTTCTTTATTATTGATAATAATATATGATGGTAGAACATAGGCAATAAGTTTGTTAATTAATTGCACAAACAGTGACATTCAAATTATATATTAATTAAAGTAGAAAAACTTGACTGTAAGATTTGAAACACAATTTGAAAGGAAAAAGAACATTGTGTAACATAACTTTTTTTTTTTTTTTTTTTTTTTTTTTTTACGTTTAGTTGACCTGCCCTTCCCCCATTCCCTTTTGAAGAACAGTGAACTTTGTTAGAACATTTTAGTATACCTGCAAGGATGCAACGTCTCACTTCCTCTGCCTGGTGCCGTAGTTGTACACTATTCTGGAAGTTGAATGGGTGCTTAGCTGTGGGGAGCTCTACCTGTACAGTCTCCGAGGGTGTTACAAGCTCAGTGGGGCACCAAAATGGACATGGAATCTGCATAAAAATATGTGTGTGAGGTTATTTATTAAAATATAAAATACCTTCTTCTTTTTTTCCCCCATATATAGGCCCTTTTTTTTCCATATATTTTTCCATATATTTTCCATATAATAGGCTATAAATATTAGGATTAAACAATTTATTATTTTCATTATGATAAATTTGGAAAGGATAGGAGAGAAGCAAGGGCTTTACCATAGTGAAGAGAGTCTCATAGTTTGGTAAAAATCTTGCTAGCACAGAAAAAAAAAAAAAAAAAAACTAACACGTTGGATAGCTTTTGGCACTAAACTCCAAGAGTACATTGCACTTATAGGACAACTGTATAACATTTCTTCACTATGATAAGGCCCTTGCTGGTTTTCTCTATCCTTTCTTTTTAATGTTTATGATTAAATGATTATTTATTTTCCTTAATTTATCCTAATGTTTGCATTTAATTTTTTTAATTCATTGTATTTTAGTATTATTATTACATAAAAGAGGAAGTTTAAATTTGTATTATTATGCCTGTACCTTGATAAAGCCCTTGGTTCCTGTGATGACTGCTTCATTAGGCAAAGTTATACAGGCATGGATGGTGATGTTAGCCATACGACCTCCCTCATACAGAAGTACAGCTCCTACGCTCTCATCCACACTTTCTCCCACACTCACAGTTCCAGCAGCACGCACTTGAGAAGGAGGCTTGTTGCCAAACAATAGAATGGCCAACTGCAGACAGTAGATACCAATATCCAAGATTGAACCACCCCCTAAATCACGCAGCCTAAACAAAATTAAATTATAAGTATTCAAGTACTGAAATGTTTATTTTACGTAAATTAAAAATTAGTAATGGAATAATTTATTCAAATACAGTTTTACTCACTTAACCCGCTCCTTTGTTGCAATAGGCACTCCAAATGTAACATTTAAATTCATAACATCTCCAATCGTATTATTCTCCAGTTCCTTCCTCAGACGCTCATAAATTGGAGTAAAACGAGACCATACAGCCTATAAAATTTATTAAATAACTTTTAATGGAGGTTGTTAACCCTCGAAACACATAGGTGCATTGATGGCATTGAAAAATTCAAGTGGGGGTTACTAGACACATTTTAACTTTGTACAGAACCATTATATTTTAACATTGATCAGCAATTAAGAAAAATATTAAATACGTATACGTAAAGTTTTATATTGAGGAAAAGAAAAAAGATTTTAAAAAGTACGAAGAATTTTTGCAGCATGCATTTATACCTCCATAAGGAAGACTTTTTTCTGTTGAGCAGCATCAATCAACTTTTGAGCCTGTATTTTGTTCAAGCACAGAGGTTTCTCACACAGCACATGCTTGCCATGGTTTATCATCAGCAGTCCAGTGTTCATATGTTCGCAGTTTATGTTGCCGATGTAAATGACATCTGCCAAAGTCACGCCGCAGAACATAATAACATATCAAATACACATCACACATTTCCATCAACCAGGAAAATAAGGTTAACCATGGCTGATACTAGGCATATTTGATATGGTAGACATAAATATCAATTCAAATAAGAGAGGCTATATATAGCAAAAGAGTCCAAGACAATTGAGTTTGGACTTTGGAGTAAATTCAATCAGAGTTCACACTGAAGTTCAAAACTAAGAAATTATATGTTTACACAATGTTCATACATGTATGGTATTTTGGTTCACCCTCTTGGTTGGGTCTTTATTTTGTTTGGGGTACCTCAACTCACGCCATCTATTATAAAAGTGCGATTCCAGTCCTTACAACTTCATAAAAGTTTGTTTGAAGTTGATAGACCTACTATGGGGGCTGAGCAATGGAGCTCCAAACACGAGAAGTGCCATTAAATATACATTGTACTTTATGGCGCATGTAACATTAAAAAGTTCTTTGAACAAGTGGCCGGGGGTGAGCCAAAGAGCCAATTAATTAACCATATATATTGCAGTAGCTTATATAATCTATTCGCATTGCAGTATATTAATGTACATATTTATTTGCATTTAATGATATACTGTATGCATATTTGTTATTTGTTCTTATGTACTTGTTAGACCTCACCTATTTCAGGATCTGATGCGAGTTCCTCATAGCTACTATAAGCTTTGGGTATGCCATGCTTATCCGCAAACTCCTTGGCCCTGTCTAGGCTTCTTGCTGCAACTGCTGCAACTTTGTGCTCTTCAGGGTTGAGAACAGAAAGGGACGTGACAAAATCAT
Source organism: Ecdyonurus torrentis (assembly GCA_949318235.1). NCBI lineage: Eukaryota > Metazoa > Arthropoda > Insecta > Ephemeroptera > Heptageniidae > Ecdyonurus > Ecdyonurus torrentis. The sequence continues at coordinate 18,574,896 of OX439128.1, read as the reverse complement.
GAGAAATCCTTCCAGCACCAACGATACCCCAACGTGTTGCCATCTTCTTTACTGCAGAGAGAAAATTTTATGATAATATTCCCTGAATATTCCAGCACAATAAGTATTTTTTTTCTCTTTGGGAAGGGCGCTCTTTTGGGCGCTCTGCACAGCCGGTAGTTTGAACGCGCTTTTAAACCAGAGAGGAAGTGTCCAACACTTGACACTACAAGATAAGGAAAGGCAAATATATACATATATCAAGAATTAAAAGCTTTGTCATGTGACAAACAATTTAAAGTTGTTATCTATCCTGATTATACTTACCAAGGCCGGCAGTCTCCGCTGTCTCGCACAACGCACGACTTTTAACAGCTGGTCACTTTTTTGGGGACAAAAATGATTTGCGCATGCGTCAACCACAAAAGCCAGCGAAAAAGTTTGAAAGTTTTTTTTTGATGACCCAGCATCGAAGACCGCAAACCGCATAATATGCATTATGCAACCTCACCAACCTGATGAGAGCAACGACAAAGTGTACGTGGTAATGATATCCAAAACGCTAATTAGGATTTTTGACAAAATTATTACACTTATGAATATGAACAAATTATTGACCTATTTTATTACATTAATTTATTTGGCAACAATATAATATTATTGAAACTTTGAACTCGTCTTGAAAAAAGAAATTAAATACATATTTTATTATAAATATATTGGGACCTGCAGGGGATCGGAATATATATTTATTATATATATATATATATATATATATATATATATAATATTATATTATGTTATATTATATTATATTATATTATATTATATTATATTATATTATATTATATTATATTATATTATATTATATTATATTATATTATATTATATTATATTATATTATATTATATTATATATAATCATCTTTATTAAAAAAAATGCATTAAAGAAAAAAATGCAATTTTTGAAAGCGCGAGGCTTACGCGTGTCCCACTCTTACGCCTAACCCCATCAGAAAACATCAATGAAATTTTTGATTACATATATAAAATTATAATACTAGGTAAATAATAATAATATAGGAAGAAAGAAAAATATTTACATTATTATCATGTACTGTATTAAAAAAAATGTAGCTTTCTGGTAAGCAGAATTACTGGGAAAAATAACATATTAAATATTCTGGAAAGGGAGGAAGAACAAATAAAAAAATATGCTTCAAGCGAAGCTGTTTGGCATTGATATATGTACGCTCATAATCATTTTTAAATGTTGAGACTGTCTTAGAATTTCTTAATCTACATGGCAGAGTATTACAATAAAGACGAGCTGGATGTTACAGTGCAAGAATTCTTAAATGGCATAAGGTTAAATGAAGGAAGTTTTAACGTGTAATTTTTACCATATCTTACGACCATGAGAATCAGCTAAAATGTAATAAAATGATTTTTTAAATAAGTCATCCTGAAGGCAGCGATATAGGAGTGTAAGAATTTAAAAATATTTACATACCTGCAATTTCATTGCACATGCATCGATATTTTTAATACAATACGCATATGTGACTTTTTTTCTTCTCTCTCTCTCTCTCTCTTGTATAGCAAGGTTATAATTATAATTAAATTACCAATTGGTCGACATACAATACAATAACTCGTAAATAAATACAATAAAATATATATTATACATATTTATTATACAATTTTAAATCAGTGAACTATATCTATAAAGAACAAATTGATACGTTTTGAGTACAGTAAATACATGCAATAGTATAATATGTATTTCGACCAATTATCGTAATTATACCCCTTCTAAGAAAAGACAAAAACAAAAAAGTTACACTACGCATTGTATTAAAAATATCGATGTGAAATGAAATTGTAGGTATGTAAATTATACATGCGTGCATTTTATATTTATTTTATTTTATACATATTATCCGTTTTTTTTATTGTTTGAGCAAAAATTGTTTACACGCACTTATTAAATTTTTATCTCATCGCAACACACAATATTTTATATATTTAAATGTATTCCGTTTATGTGCGCATGGCGTCATGCTGTCATTCAAATTTATTGCATGAGTGCTCTCACATTTGTATTATATTATAGTCTTAACATACTAATTATAATTTCATTATAGGGTGGCTACCGGTGGTTGCATTCATGTTAAAGTCAACGCCATAAGTGATTACTAAATAACATGGGCCGGTATGGGAAAATGGCACATTTTGCCAGTTTAAAAATACTTAGCAATTTTTTTGATATAATTGATGCTATTAACAAGTTGAATTAGGTTTTTAAGTATGCGAGAAAAATAATAATGACAACAAAATTACTTATTTTCCAAAGAAAATGGCAAAAACCCACGTTTGTCTTATGCTATAAGCAATATTATTCGTTGCTCAATTATGCCATCGAAGCGCATTTATTATGACGTCATGCGCACACACAGGGCCGTGCAAGGGCCGTGCTGGCCATAAGACTTACCGGGCGATTGCCCGGTGGGCCCCTGCTAATCACGTGTTTACCGCGCCCCTTGGGGCTCGAGATATAAAAATATTTATTATAAAAAATATAAAGCTAGAAAAAAAAAAAGGAAAGCAAAGAAAAGAAAAAGAAAGAACGACGTTATAGTTTGAAAATTTCAATCAGTTGCTCCATCTCATGGCTTTTATCCGAGAAATTTTGGCGGATTAGATTGGGGCATATAATTAATCAGCATTGCTTGAATTTTAAGCAATATTTTCTTATAAAAAGAAATGATTTAGCACAAGAATTAAAACAAATTGCAATGTACTGTAACACGTATAAAAAAATGAAAAAATAAATAAATTTGAAACAGAAGGGAGTGAGGGGTGTATATCCCCGGGCCTGCTAGGTTTTTTGGGCCCCGGTTCGAAGCCTTGTTCTATAGGGGCAAAAGAAAAAAATCAAAATCAGAAAGAAAAGAATATAATATAAAAAAAAAAGAAGAAGAAGGGTAGGGTAGGGAAAAAAAATAATTGAGATGAAACAAATTTATGATTAATTTAATTCATATATAAACAATACTTTCAATTACACCAAAAATTTTAAAGCATAGATAAAATTCAATTTCTCGTAATACAATTCAAGTAATAAATGTTTATTTAACCTGTTGTGAATCAGAGGTCTGTCCTGATTTAAATACTTTAAAAAAATAATAATAAAAGAAAAAAATATATAAATAGCCCAGCGTAGATGCAATTTTTTATTGAGAAAAACAAAACAAAACAAAAACAACAAGCTCGCTCTTCCTAAAGTTTCAAATTATTACAACACCACAAACTTTACATTGAATTACAGTATTAGTATTTTCAGACTAAAAATTAAGACCATTTCTATAGGTAAAGGAAATTAAAATTCACTTTTTAGGCTTATATGCAGCAGAAGAAAGATCTGACTTTAAATTAACGTAGCTAAAAACTATATATACACTACAGGTATACAGGTATGATATTGCTCAAATAGAAATTTAAAAAAAAAAAAAAGCTGCTAAATTTATCTTGAAATCATTTCAAGAAATGCTAATTTTATTGTATGCAATTTTATGAACATTGATGATTACAAATATTAAAAAATAGATGAAAAACAATAAATGTCATGCAACACCTATCACTAAAAATTGTAAAATTATAGCTATAAATTGTGTTATTTTTTCTCTTTCATTATCAAATTCTCTCTAGCGGCCAGGGGAGCAAGGTCCCCCTGGACCCCCCATAAAGGGGGGCTCGCACCCCCCTTAATATGCGGGCCCTTTCTCACGATATCGCCCGGCGGGCCTTTACATTCCAGTCCGGCCCTGCGCACACACCCTATATTTTGCTCTCTCTCTCTCGCTCTCTCTCTCTCTCTCTCTCTCTCTCTCTCTCTCTCTCTCTCTCTCTCTCTCTCTCCTTTTTTTTCATTTTTATTGACTTGTATACTAATATACACGTATTATGTATAAAAATATATTAATTAAAAAATTCAATCTTTTATTAATTTTTATATAGGAACAAAATGTTTACAAAAGCAACTACAAAAAATATTATGTATAAAAAAAAAAGAAAAAAAAACTTTTCCTATAGATGAACATTAGACTTAGAGTCTATCAGAGAAATCAGAAGAACGAGAGAAAGAGAGAGAGAGAGAGGTAATAATAAATTACGGTAATTTCTATATTGTCATGCGTCATGCAGAATACAACAACCGATTATTATGATTATTATTATTTTTAATGCAGTACAGTCTGTATACACTACAATTATGATTGTTAAAAATAAATGCCGGTATCAACGTTCAATTTTTCCTCGTCTTAAAGAAAGCTGTCAAGATTAAATCACGACGAAGTATAAAACAGGGTGATACAGTTATGTAACCACACCCAAGTCACCCTCTATGATGATGGTTAAAGTATAGATCAAAATTATTACAAATATTTAAATCGTATATTATTGTTAAAGTTATAAAATATTTTTATATTTAGAACTAAAAAAAAAAGTCTTATTATAATGGGTAGGTTCAGCAAAAATATTTTGTATACCTAGCTATAAGTGTTTTAATTATGCTCACGATATTCCATAAAATTGAAAGTGCATGGTATACAACAAATCCAATGATGGGTGTTATGTTTAGTTTTCATTGTCATAAAATGAAACAAAAATTTTAATTTAAAATGAAATCCAGGTATAAATTTTTGGTTACATAATAGTTTATTACTTCAAAATTATGTAAATTAAAATTTTCCTTTCTTTTTTGAAGAGGAAAGGAATTTTTATGTTTTGTTTTTTATTATACCGTTAGAGCAGAGATCTTTTAATCTTTATGCCTCGAGTAAATATATGTTTACAACAAGATAGATCGATGTGAACAAAATGTAAGAGCAGCTACGTTTCTTACTTAATATTAATATTATTCGGAAATTTAAAAAAGAAAATGAAAATAATGAATAAACAGCAAGGAAATGTATACGAGAGGAAGACTGCAGCAAGACTTTAAATTTAAAATATTTACTATCAAAATTATCGACAAATGCTATAAAAATAATAATAATAGCAATGCTAATATTATAAATCATTATAACAACAGCCTTAAAACAACAATTACTATTTTATATGTATTTATATATGACATATACTTTAATTGCTGTAATTTAATTTGTGTTACAATTTTATTGCGTTTCTACCCTACCTTCTTAAGCAATTCAGCCTGTCTTAATTAGACTTAAGACTGGTATTTTTCTCAACAAAAACAATTCAGAATTTCTGCTTACTATTATAATATATTTTAAGAAAAATGTTACCTATATGCTTCACTTAATTTAAATTTGAAAATTATTATTCTCGTATCGCGCGCTCAATTTCATGTAGGCTCTACTGTACTGTATCCCCCACTTCACCCCTTTTATTTTTTTTACACGTATACGTTAACAAAATATTACAATTTTCGTCTAGACTATGGTATACGTGATTTTCATCATAACTTAACGATACATTACATATGATAATTTACTACTTGAAAAGTCTGGTGAATTCCAAAAAAATATATATATATTATATATATATACATCAGTCAAGTGGAAAGAGGAATAATAAACAAGTAGAAAAAGCACAACAAAATCTTGTTTGTTAATTTGTTATTTTTGTACGGTTATTTTGTAATTTGTGTATGTAATTTAAAAATCAGTTACGCGTACAACATTACACAATTTTTGACACTATTTAAAAACCGCAATGCAATAAACAATATAAAGGTTATATGTAACTAAAATCTAAAACAAATATACAGACAAAAAAAAAAATTCTAATCTATTTAGCTTTTAGACCCGTATGATAATTGTGTAAAAGACAAAAGAAAAATACACGGAAGTAAATGTATTTTATACCCTATTGAAATTTTGAATTAACAGTATTAAAATAATACATAAAAAATAAACAAAACGAGAGTCAAAATTTCAATTTAAAATATATTAATTGATAGCTTATTCCTCGCAAAACATGTATGCAAATATAAAATTAATGTTTCCGTCCAATATACATAAAATCAAAGAGATTGTATAAAGATAATAAATATATAAAATCTCTTCTTCTTCTTCTTCAACAATCGGGCAGGTATGATATACTATACTAAAGTTAGTGTTCAACTGCATGAATCATCAAAACTTCATAATACATGCAGTATAAACTAAAGGCCTAATAAAAAATAAATTAATTGTGTATTTGTAGTGGTCACACCTGAGTATTTAACCTTGAACCTTTACAAGGATCTTCGCACGCACGTATGCACGCACTCATCTCATGTATAGTGTATAGCTGGGCGGTCCTATCAACTTTCAGTTTTCTGCAGTTCATGACGTATAATACAGGATAAGCTAGATCGAGCAATGCACTGATTTAATTATTACGTATGTTCATTCTTAGAACTTGATACTTGATCTGTTTTCTGTATATCGAGACAGAGAGAGAGAGAGAGAGAGATTGACGATTGACGCAATAGTACGAAGTTCATTTATAATAAATAATTACAGTAATCAGATCGTTTGCATTATTGTTACACAGTACTAAAGCAAAGCAGAGCATTTAAAGCTGCTCGATTCGAATACTTGATATTGAATTATCTAAAATAAGAATTTTAATGCAGATAAAAAAAACGCATATAGACACTCGACAACACTGAATTTTTAATATATATATATATATATATATATATATATATATATATATATATATATATATATATATATATAATTACATAATTTCATTCAAGTGATCCAATAAAATAAAAATAAAGTTTGAAGTATAACGAAATATTTTCATTATAATTTTTTCCAACGTTGATGTTCAAGAAAATTGATATAGGGAGTCGAAAGTTCTTCAGGCTATATAGTCTTATATAATAATAATAATATATTATACACAAAAAATTGCAAAGGGTTGTAATTATGGCTTTCAAGGTTTTCTTCGTCTCTCTCTCTCTCTCTCTCTCTCTCTCTCTCTCTCTCTCTCTCTCTCTCTCTCTCTCTCTCTCTCTCTCTCTCTCTCTCTCTCTCTCTCTCTCTCTCTCTCTCTCTCTCTCTCTCTCTCTCTCTCTCTCTCTCTCTAACCCCCTTTATTTTCTCTCTCAGACATTATAATATATTTCATATCGCTGTGTTTTCTTATTTTTTGTTATTTCTAGTTCAAATAAAAAAATAATAATAAGCAAATGAACTTTGTTAAAACAACAATCATAATTTGCATATAGTCATAAATAATCAATGTGTCACTATTTTTGATTGTTATTACTATTTTTCAAATGCAAAATGTATTTAAACACATAGGGCTGTAAGCTGCAACCTCTAGTTAAACCTTAGTTATCTTTTTTTAATTGTTGCAACAATCAAAATAACAACTTAACTACGGTTTAACTAGTTAGTTAGCGTCGCAGCTTACGGGGGATAGAGGTATACAGATTCAGTATTAAAAAAAATACATGCAGTATTTTGGTTTTGATCAAATAGTTAAACATTATGCTTACAGATTTTATTGGATTTATTTTATTTTTAATCACATCAAAGGTATACCTTTGCTAAAAATAAAATCCTCAGTGGCGTTCTATATATTGAACAAACAAAAAGAAATAAAGAAAATGAACTTGATTTTTTTTTCTTAAAAAATTATCTTTGCGTGTCTAAAATATACACAAAAATTAATTAGATATAACGACGGTGTCTGCTTAAAAATGAAAGGGAAATGGCCGTTGATCGCTCTGTTGGTTGGGCACGGGCTGGTTAGCTTGCTAGAGCGAGAATAAAATAAAATTGTTAAAGCCAGTAGGTATAGGCAAAGCAAAAGGTATATTATGTATATATACAGGGTCGAGGCGCTACAACCCGGTGCATTGACCCTGACGTCGCAACGCGCCATCATGGAGAAAGAAAAAGGAAGCAAAAGAGAGAAACAGAAGAGATGCTCGCTTGCTTGCCTCCCCCCAAGTGAGCACCGTTATACGGGCAGCATAAATACAAGTGGCATCCTAGGTAAAGTTTGATCTTCGCGCCGACTTCGATCGAAAAGGTAAGAGCAGTTTTTTACTCTTGCTTCTTTATCTAGTTTTTCCAAAACTAATAACAATAATACGTAATAAAATAATTAAGACATATATAAATTTCATTTTTTAGATTTACTACATTATATTATATTACACTGATTCAAAAGGTTTTAGGTCATATGTTTGAATTACTGTTTTACATGTTTGTTTTTTTAATTCAAATGAATTGTTATAATTGTAAATAACAAAGATGAGTCAATTAATTCATAAATTTTTCTAAGATAAAGTTCAATTTTTTTTATTATTATTTTATTATTAATTTTGATTATAATGTATAAATTGAATTATACGAGTGCAATAAATATATACAAATGGAATGTCGACAAGTTGTATTTTTACATATTTTTAGATGAAATTGAATTATGAAAGACGAATATAAATAATATATTAATTTGACAGTATAAAATTTTTATTGATAAATAAAATATGAGTTCAATGCCCATATTCTTATTATTATGAGCGCATGTATGCAGTGTTTGTACCTTTTTCCCCTGCATTTTTTAAAAGTATTGAAAGAAAACATTTGTATAATATTGCAAAAAAATTACCCCGCGAAAGCATATACTAGTTACAACAGAATTAAATTTGAACTTCATTACGTTAAAAATTATAATAATATATAAAATTCTCAAATACGCAGTATTCAATTTAAAATATTTCAGATGGCGCTCAAATTCGTAATATTGCTGGGGCTGGCACTCACGGTGCGCGCGCAGTTACCTGGTTTTGGTTCATGTCCCGAGTATAAAGCGGTTGAGAGCTTTGATATGACCAAGGTATGTATTTCAAATTTATTATTTTGACAAATTATTAAAAAAAAAAAAAAAAAAAACTTCAGCATACAATTAATTTTACATTTTTCTTGGCCTTCCTATATACACATTATAAGAAAGTCAAAATTAAAGTAAATGACCAGAAATATGATCATATACGTATAGTTCACCAGTTAGATAAATTAACAATAAAGTTTATTACAATTTTCTTAAATAATTTGATTTAGTACATTATGTTATAGTATCCATTTGATTTTTATATTTCTTCTCTTTATTGACAGTTCTTGGGTACCTGGTACGAATACGAGAGATATTTCTCATTATTTGAAGTTGGCACGAGATGTGCTCGCATTGAGTACAGCTCTGGTACCGATGGCAAATATAAGGCAGCTAATACTATCACCAGTCGCATGTAAGTTTTAAAGGAGTGTATATTTTGTGCAGTTTTCATCTTACCTATCTATAGTTCTCTATAATTTCATATGTTATTCTTTACAGCACTGGTATTACTCGTGTTGTCAACGGTGAAATGAAGTTCGCTACAGCAAATACTCAAGAAGGTCGACTCACCATTCGTTACGAACAACTACCTGGTAAATTGATATGCAATGCTAATGCAATGTCATGCTAAAAATTCTTTATAGTAATTTATGATTGATACACATTTAATTAAAATGTTTATAATGCATGTCTTGCTTGCATAATTATAAATAATATATTATATATATATATATATATATGAATCGTGTATTTTTTTTTCCAGTTGCAATCAACTCTGAGTACTCCGTGGTTGCTACTGACTACGATAACTATGCTATTCTGTGGTCATGCAGCTCTCCTGTGCCCTATCTTCTTACCACACGTAAGTTTTTCTTTCATTTTTAAATTAGTATGAAATGGTAATGAATTTCAATTCACACTTATATCAAGTGATTATTTCACTACTTTAAGGTAACATTTGCAACTGTTTTACTAAATTTATGATTTTTAATAATAAATTTTCTTTGTTATAAATTTTTGCTGATTTTTATCCTCTAAACATGAATTTTGTGTTTATTTAATTTTAAACCTTGCAGAAAACGCTTGGCTGATGACACGTGACCCTGATCCATCTGAAGCGGTTATGGGTGAAGCCATTGCACAGTTTGAGAAGCTGGGAATCAATCGTCGTTTCATCAGCAGGGTGGACCAGAAGAGTTGTACTGCAGCCGCTGAAGCCGCCGCCGCCTCTGCTGCTGCCGTCACACCTGCAGCTCCTGCTGCTGCTCCTGCTGCCGTTGTAGCTCCTGCTGCCGTTGTAGCTCCTGCTGCCGTTGTAGCTCCTGCTGCCGTTGTAGCTCCTGCTGCTCCTGCTCCCGCTGTTGCACCTGCAGCTCCTGCTCCCGCTGTACGTAACCAGCAAGTGCACATTAAGCCAGAAGTGAACGCAGTGGAGGTGGAGGACAAGAAGCCAGTTGTCCCTGTCGTTCCTGCTGCAGTTGTTCAGGACGAAGAGATGAAAGTTGAGGAGGTCAAAGCTGAGGAGCCCGTCAAGGAAGCCGAGCCCATTGTAAAGAAAGAAGAGGAAGCAGCCCCTGAACCCGTGGCTGAACCTGAGCCTGTACCTGAAACCATGCCTGTTGAAGCTGAACCCGCAAAGGAAATTGAACCCGCCATGGAAGTCGAACCCGCTAAGGAAGCTGAAGAAGTAAAGTCAGAAAAGGAAGAAAGTGCTGAACCAGTTAAGATGAAAGAAGAAGAAATGAAGGTGTAAGAAAAAGGAAGAAAGAAAAATAAGAAAAAGTAAAAAAAAAAATAAAAAAAAAAACAGGCGAAAAAAATGTGCCTGATTGTTGACCGTGGATTTTGATATCAACAACATTAAGTTACGTAATTTTATTAATTTATTTACTTAGCTATTTATGCTGTGGTACCTATTAATGGGGGAGATATTGCCTAGGTGTTGGTCCCAAAATGTTTTCAAAAAAAAAGTAGATTTAGCGGTATGAATGTATGTTAAGAAAAAAAAACATTTTATACTGTTTGGGGTTCAACGCGTAATTTTGTGTTGTTGTATCAAAATACCACATTATTTATTTTCCATAACAAATAAAAAAGTGATTGTTTTCCCAATAAGTATTTTATTTCTCCTTGTACCATTCCTTGCAGGTTTTTTTCAACCAAATATCAAATATTTTAAGAACAAATTTAATTACAACAATAATAAAATATCAATGTTTTTTATAATGGTGATAATATCCTCATATACTGTATAATCTTTGAAGATACTATATTAATTTTTAATGTTAGTTTTTAATACAGTATATGTGCAAAGCATTATTTGTGGTGCCAAAAATCAACGACAAATCAAATAGAGCGGTTGCACTCATATTTAAGAGCTACCATTTTGTTGGTCAAGAATACATAGGCCAGCACAGGAAAAATGTCATTTTTATTTTTTTTTTGTTCATAGCAAAAGAAGCTTCAAACTTCAATCAAAGCCTTATTTCTAGCTCCTAATAAGTTCTAAGAATATGGGAAAAAATTGTTCAGTTGAAATAAACTCTTTTTATGTGAAAAATTAGGAGACATGATGTTTCCCCTATGCTGGACAATGCATTAGGCACCACAAACATGGCATCAAAGCGCAAGGGCAAGGGGTCTATTAATAGTATCAGTGTATGAGCTTCATATATATATATATATATATATATCATTGAAATATATTCATTGATCAGATTTAATAATGTGCAAAAAAAAAAAGTACGTGGAGTACACAAATTTGAGGAACAATTGACAAAACTTTTTTTTTTTTTTTAAGTACCGTGCTTAATTGAAAACTGCTTCATATTTTGAAATGTTATTTCATTGCTTCAAGGGCTTGTCAAGGAATAAAGTAGGGTTTCATCAAACCATTATATTTAACATTATTCAGAATAAAAGCACTTGTTCTCATATGAAGTATAATACTCTGCTGAAGAGGGAAGTAAAAGGAATAAAGATTTTTTACAGTTAAAATAATGTGGTTATTATATATATATATATATATATATATATATATATATATATATATATAATATAATGTATGTGTATGAGTGTATATATGGATATAATGCTTATTAAAAGCTTATTTAAATCATAAAATTGTACCCGAGTAAATGTCAATTTATAATTAAAATTGTAGACTATTCGAGAATCATTCACCAGTGACGAAACTTCAAAGTTAGCTGTGGTTCACGTTTATAAAGTCACTGTACTCTAACTGCGGTCATTGACCTGCGCGACCTGAGCTTTCTTGATCCCACACTGCGCAAGCTTACAGTTAGGTCGCTGACTATGCAGACAGGCAGCTACCAAAGGCAGTATCATGAATTCTGATTATCACGCCATCGAGTGTGAACCATAAGAATTAATTAAAGATTGAATCTTGTTCTTGAATCTTCACTAAATTTGAATTCAAATACAAAATTCATGCTTTCACAAGTATTACATATACATTTAACAATGCAATTTTAAAGTTACATTTATAAATACATAATACAATTTAAAAAAATCATTTTATTACGTATATAGTATATAAGATAGGCGGTTACTGGCAATGAAAAACGAAATATTATTGGTATATAATTAAAATATCTTACCTTATATTTACATAGATTGTTTTGTTTTGGCTATGTCTGCATCTACTAAGTAAACTAAGTTTGTTTTGATGGTTTTGATGATTATATAAAAATATATCATGAAAATAACTTTTTTTTAATTGACACGTTAAAATTGTGAGCATCTGAACAAAAAATGACTGCGCGAGACAGTAGTATCATTGAATTTAGAGTATAATCTAAATTCAATGGTAGTATATTTGAATTATTATTAATGCATCCATCTGAAAGTTTTCTGTAAAAACCCATATAGAAAATAAATTTGTAACCCCTAAGCTAATAAATGGAATAACTTTTTTATGGTGTTCCTTACACATTGAAAAAAGTCGCAAAATTGTTAGATGCTAATAGAGAAGTGTAGAATAATATCAAAATGCAATATTGCATCTTATTAATGTTACAATCCGTATTTCATCTAGGTGGTATTTATTTGTTATAAGCGGATTGGAACATTAAAATTGATTAATTTGTGGTATTGGAGTGTCCTGCATGGAGGTAGCAAATGGTCAGTTGCAGTAATTAATTTTTACCTCCCCCCCCCCCAGCAATTTATGTCCAGCATAAGATAATAAATATAATATTTTTAAAGTTTCAAAATCTTAAATTGTATCGAAAACCATTACATGTTTATGAAAATAATATGACTTTGTACTATTAATTTGGAGAATAATTGGCTACATTGACATGAAATATCGTAAGATTTATCATTAAATTGTAATTTTCAGTATTACATAATTCGTTTCTGAATTGAAAATTTTGCTTTATTCTTTAAAAATAATATCTATATAAAAAAAAAACTAATTAAAAAAAAGAAGTTAAAACAAATTGCAGGAAATAAATGAAAAAGAAGGAAGAGGAAAGAAGAATAAAAGTTACAGTAACGTTGTTTGCTTTAGAAAATAATTTCTGTACTTACGTTTTATACATTTTTTTTTATTCAATGTTATAAAATGAGATAGGTATAATAATAATAATAATAATAATAATTTTATTTAAGAGAAATACACGGCTATTTCAGCCATATTACATGTTCTTGACCAGAAAATTACAACATAATTACATAATAATATTTAGAGCACAAAACAAACACCAAAAATACTTCATGAGGTAGCGCTTCATTTAACAGAATAATTTATTGTTACCGTAATGATATTTACTATATTTAGAAATACTTAACATATAAATTTTCATAATAAATTTACCATTTATTTATTTAATTCCAATATATATTAATTTTTACTTACATAGACTATAGATTGCTCCATGAACTAGAAACCTTTAAAACTTACGTTTGATTTTTGTTCAATGAATTATTTAAGTGTTGCTTTTGTGTTATATTTTATTTATAAATGAATAATTTGGACCTTATTATTTTTAAATCAGCAATTTTTATTTTTAAGATGAAATTTTAAGCATGTCAACAACGGTTGATACACTTTTTTCCCCCTCCGAGTACTGTTATGCAATTCATTATTTTAGAATAGCTATTTTATTATTACAAACAAAAATTCAGTACTTTTCCTCAAAACAAAACAAAACAAAAAAATCTTTTATGCGATGTCATGTCATTTACGGTATATATGGCAGTAATTTATTTCAATTATGAAAAAGTTAAAGTTTTGAGACTAGGAGAGCAGACGCTCGCTATATTATACGATACGATGCTAAAGGGTGGAGCGGTCAATGTACAGCTGTGGTCAGAAAACACAATCATGCATAGCAAAAGCTGCACTTGACTTGCATAGCAGTTTTCAATATATTTGAATAAAATATTTTTATTATTTTCAAATCACTATAATTTTGTAAAACATTTTTGTTGACTCCCCCTCCCCCCCCCCCCCCCCCCCTCAGTACAAATGAATTTGATAGCAATTCCTTCATAACAAATTAAATACATTTTGGGTTGGTTCAATTAATAAATTCTGGGTATTTTGTATTAATCAATATGATATCGATTCATTGTTAGTAATGCTATTCACGGATCCAGTTTCAGACTCCAGCTCCAGGTCTCAGATGAAAAATCATAGCCCCTATAAAAAAAAGGATTACGGCTAATCTTTAAAATACAATTTCATAGATTATTATTTATTATATTATTGGAAATCAAACAGTTCTTTAAGAATTTAAATAAGTAATTCGTCAGATTACTGATATACATATATATTGTATATGGATAAAAAAAAGGTAAAAATAATGAAATAAAAAAACAAACATATAAAAATACAGCAATAATACTATAAATAAATTTTTTGCAATTATATGTAAGAAATTAATCCAGTTATCCAGTGCCAGCAAAATCTTATGGCTGTATGGGAAGAGTAGAAGATTAAAATGCGTATAATTTTAAATTAAAAAAAAAACTGGTACAAAATTAAAATAATACTTTCAAATAAATAATAAATAAATAAGCTAAATAATAAGGTTCTTTTTGAAGCAACTATAAGATCGAACCAAGATTTTAGTTTACCAGCCGCAGCAGATTATTTATACACCTATACATAACCATAAAAAGAGTCTTCAATCATGCAACACATTTCCATAACTTAAATTTAATGAAATGATAGTTATCATTATATTTAATAAAAAAACAAATCCTACCTTTGGCTTTATTACTTATCATCATCATCATCAACATCACCTAAAACTATAATTTAATTGAGGTTAAGAAAGCTGTATTTGAATGTAGGTAACTTATGTTGCGCGTTGCTTTGATTTGTAGGACTGACAAGTTTGCTATTGTGCAGCCTCATTATAAATGTAGACTTGGGAAATTACAGCACGGTGAAGATTATTTTACACCTCCATCTCTGTAATTATATACAATGACAAATGTGTATTTGATGACACACTGCATCTCTATATACATTGAACCAAATTCATGAACCTCTGCGCGAGAGCAATTAAACTCAACACTGAATATAACATTATTTTATTTACACATTTGATAGAAAGTAAAATATTGCAATATTTTAAAATACAATCCAAATTAATATATGTTACAAATTTAACTTTTTATATTTAAACTTGGAAGAAAAGCATATATCTTTGAATAAATCACGTGCATAAAGAAACAAAACAGAAGTATTAATTAAAATATTATTATTATTTAGTTTAAATGATTCTCAAAGAATTGGAAGAAAAAACAAAAAAGAAAAGTGTGTATTGAATAGAATAAATAAATGAAGGACACAGAGATATTTTAGCATAATCTATTGAAAAAAAGATATTGGTTGAATGATTTATAGATTTTATACTAAAAACTGACAAAAAATTTTCATAATTAGATTCATATTTTACAAGATTTCTTTTTAGTAACCGCATATCCTAACATTTATTCCGAAAACCTAAATATTAAAATGCGTTATGTAAAATTTTCTAACCATAGAATTATATCAAAAAATGATAATAAACTAGTTTACTTAATTACGTAAGGTGGTTTTTGTTCTTGAAAGTGCATACATTAGTTTACCCCTGGCCTTGATCTAGTGACCAGGAGAGGCGGAAACGCCGTGGGCCACGATCCTCCACTTAAAGAGGGGGCGTGACGTCACGAGTCAGCGCCGCTGCATCTCTGGTGCTCACCATGACTTTGAGCACCACTCACTCAGTATTCAGTCACTTCAACACCAAACACGTGAGTACTTGCTTGTCTCTTTGACTTTACTAACTCAGAGGTACGTCACCGCTACTGACCCTTCTCTAATTATTAACATTGACATTCTTGACTTAGTTCGTCATTTAATGTATTGATATTAAAGGATTATTGAATGCCATTTAAAATTTTGAGGTTACCATTATGATAATTATTTATAAATAATTTAAATTTAAACACATATACAAAATTATATGTAGGAAAATTATTGACTTATATACGAATTCCATTTAAGATTTTATATACGCTTAATGGTTTGTTATTCACATGAAGTAATATTTTCATTGCGCAATAAATTTGGTTGTATAAATTTTTTTGTCTCGAGTATATAGAAGATGCTTAAAAGAAAGAAGAAATTGTACACCTCTTCAATAGTCTATTCACACCGAGCTATATTTTTGTGTGTGCAATACATTTAATTGCACGTAAATTCAATGTCATTTAATGAATACTACATGTAAAAAAATTTATTTCACATATTTATTACACCATGTGAACGGACCTTAACACTTGCAGGGGGATACTAATTTTACTTCCTATAGGTATACGTACATAAGTATTTTAATTTAAGGGAATGTTAGTATAATTTACATTGTGAATACGCATAAGAGACTTTAATGCCTGTCAAAATTTACCATCTTCTCTAAAATAGTAAAAACTACAAAATTAACTACATAAATCAGCATTATATATATATATATATATATATATATATATATATATATATATATATATATATATATACACACACACACGGACAGAAATAAATACGTAATAATTATGCAAGCTCATTTTATGCTATATACTGCATAATAATTATTTTATATAGCAATAAATATTATGTTGTACAGAATAATTATTTATGATGTTCTAATTTAGCATAAATTATGCTATAATGACAAATTCAGCACAAATTACGTAATTGTTCTTTTCCGTGTATGATATATTATAATCATTTTTTACTCTTTAATTTCAGCGTATTAAATTTATTTGGTCTAAAATTTCTCTTTAACTTGTTTATCATTATTTGCAGTATTGCACTTCTCACGTCAATCAAAGCATATCACAATGTCATGGTCAATTACTTAAACTTGAAAGTTACAGAATAATGCAGCAGTCATTGTTTGAACGTGATTTCTATATATAACAATGTTCACATAGCAAATTACCATGGCCGTGATACACTGCAATTTCCGTGGGGATGAACGGTGAAAAGCTTTTCTTATTTCTCTCTTTCTCTCTTATTCCTTTTTTTTTTACATTTATATAACGGCAAATTCAAAATTATAATATTTACCATGTTATGACAAGTACAATAATGTGCGGTCTTTTTAGCTTGCATTTTGGTAATGTATGCAATTTGCAAGCAATTCATTCAGAACACAATTTCATTTGTTTTAGTAAATTTGACATGCTTGTCATAGAGTATTGATGGCAGATTGATAGTTATTTTTATTATATATATATATATATATATATATATATATATATATATATATATATATATATATATATATATATATGTATATATGTATATATATATATATATATATATATATATATATATATATATATATATAATTTGTGTGAGGTAAGTTTAAAGACTGCACTCTACAGTTGAAAATCATTGTCCAAACACAGACCGTTGATTCTCGATTGAGTTGAATACCCTTCTGTTTATTTTCCTTTTTTTATGTAAATTATAATGTTTACATTTTCCTCTAATATATCTTACATTGACTAACTCGGTGTTTCCTCGTAATGAGCACAATGTTGTATGTTTGGGTGACACTTATATATATATATATATATATATATATATAAATGAATAAAGCTGCTTCTGGTAGTTGCAAGTAGGTCTGCCGGTCCCGATCACGTGGTTAATTCATACCGTTATATCCACCAACATGTATAATATACAATCATGATCTACAATACGAAGTAACTTGAGAAGGTAGTAGACAATAATATACCAAACCTATGAAAGTAATATTAAAAATTAAAACATGTTATTGATTTTATTAAAGAAATTAGTGTGTGTATATATGAGTTTCAATCTTCCTTTTACTGGTGATTTATGAAATCAATTTTCTTAGAAATTTCTATTTTTATTTCTGAATAATTAAAAATAAAAATTTTAATTGACCCAAACAGGTTATAGTAACATAGAAGTTGTTTTTTAAATGAGGATTATCGTGTTTTGTCTACAATATTATTTCCCATATTGGGATTTTTTTTTAAATATATAGTTAATAACATTGTGTTGATATATTTTGATAAATGCAATGATAACAAAAACTTAAAATACATGCTAAAGATATATATATATATATATATATATATATATATATATATATATATATATATATATATATATATATATACGTATACGTATAATACACACACACACATATATTTATAAACATATACTTTTTTTTTTGTCATTGGCTTTTACCGTATGAGCGGCATTTTTATAAAAACAGACGTGTAATGGTTGCAATGTTTTTGTAATTTAAATATACTAACCATACATTTAATTAGCATTATGCTCCTAAATGAGAGAAGAAGAAAGAAAGACCATTGACCAGAAATCTGGCTTATTTTGTAGTGTTCGTAGATTATGACTTTACGTCTTTAAATTGAACTTGCGGAAAAAAAATTTTCGTTTAAAATTCATATTTTTCATTTTTCTCCTCATTAATAGTTTCTCTAGTACCCCCATATATGTGTTATCTATAATTATTATAACAACAATGTCCTGGAGCGGAGACACGTGTGTGCGGCACGTCACGTTCTCCGGTGGTCTCCCTCATAACAATGGGCACGTCCTATAACAATAAGTGACTCACTATTATGCTCTCATTCACGCAGGTCACCATGCAGCGCTTCATGTCACTCCTCACCCTGGCCGCCATCTTGTCAGCTACCCTGACATCTGTGGCTGCTCAGGTACCCGCCCTTGGAGCATGTCCTGATATGCAGACTATGCCCAATTTCAACATGGCAAAGGTAAAACGCAAACAAGTTTCTGGAAAGATAGTATTATAATATTCTATGTTTTTTTTTTTTTTTTTTTTTTTTTTTCCCTGATCGTTGCAGTTATTGATTGTTAGTAAAATTAAAAACGAAGCAATACTTTTTATTTTTAATATTAATTTCAATTTTTCATATTTGTCAACATATGCTCAACAGCAAACGTATTAATTTTACATTTTAACACCTTCTCACTCTTAAGAAATTTTAAGAATTCTTGTTGCTTGAAGGTGCAGTCGTCGTAAGAATTTTGTTTTCCTTCACTGTTATTTGTTAATTCAATTTTCAAACAAAAGATCTCGTCTCTTCTTTGTTTATTCGGCCCATTGTGATGTAAACGGTGTTTTGACGTGACTCGCCCACGATTCACGTAAGTTCTAAAGTGTGAGCACGATTAAATGAAAATAACAGAAAGTGGACCAAATATACTTTTCTATGCATACGAACTTAACAGTGTAATGTGTTTCTTTAAAATTTGGGACCATTTCATTGCTTAATAATACAAGTTGGCAACTTTTCATCTTATAATCTAATGGATGGATAAAGAAAACTTTTTATTTTGATGTTTGCAAAAGGATCTAAAAGGAGTGTTGTGCTTGAAAAATTTGTGTAAATTTATGTTTGAAAATTTCAATATATCTGTAAGAAAAGGCTAATAAAATAAGTAAGGCATTAAAACAAAAAAGTAAAAAGAGCGTGATGCTTCGTCAAATAAAACAATAAACATAAAATAAGCACATATGAAAATAAGAAGATGCAATAAAAAAATGTTCCAAATTTCACGTATGTGGAGCGGTTGCCACTTTTCTTCTCGTGGTGAAATTATATTTACTTTTTGCTGCAGGTGATAATACGGTACGTCATGTTTAAGCTAATGTCTACTGCATGAATCATTAGTGAAATGGATTGTAGACAATTTTATATGAACATAATATACTTATCCTAAATACTGAATTATTGACCGAAAGATATAAAAATTTCTGTATTTTGATCGTTTTGATTTTAAATAATAAAATCAAAGTGATTTATACTAAGAAATTATTTATATAAATGTTTTTGCTAAACCTGTAAAAGTGAATTATTTAATTTTAATTATGCTCTTTTAAGGTGTCCTTAATCCACATTGTATAACTCGTTTTATTAAGCATAAAGCTGTAAAATAGTTCATAACATACAAGTAATTGCGTGACTTTCAAACTAACAAAAAAATTATAAGAGTAAGGACCCACCGGCCACTACGTATCACTGGAATTGTAATACACATTTTTCCAACGCACAAATGTAAATATTTATTAAATGGAAGTTATCGGTGGAATTTTTTTTTTTTTTAATTTTCTATGTCTTAAAGCTCGTAAAAGTGTGTCTAATATTCCTCATTTAAATATCTCCGGAATCGGTGCAGTAGTTTTCTAAAAAAAATTAAAAAAAAAAAAAAAAAAAATCCCCATTAGGGTAATGTTAAATTAGACGACCCTTAGCTTTTCCCGAGCGCTATACCGATAAGATCCATCAACAGCAAGATACGTATTATTATACTTGTATTGCTGTAAGTTAAAAATTCAACTGATTATTCTTTATAATATATTTATATAAAATTATATTATAATAATCATACTTTATTACTTTTTATCCTATGTGTTCCTTTATCTTTCCAAGTCATGTTTCTTAAAAAAATTTACCACTTTTTCATTTTCAGTATGGAAAATTTTCAAATAGTTATATTAATTGATATTTCTAATTTATTTACAGTACCTTGGACGTTGGTTTGAGGCGGAGAGGTACTTCGCGCTGTTCGAGTTCGCCGGCAAGTGCGTCGTGTCCAATTATACTGACATGGGTGACGGCCGCTTTAAGATCATCAACAAACAGACCAGTGCACTGTGAGTCAAAACGCAATGCAACCTATTTATTATCACTAACATGTTAATCGTCATGTATGACCGATTGCTTCATACAGAATGATCTCATTGTCACACAAAATATTAAATTGTCTACACATGTATACATTAATGTTTATAGATGTTAATTTAAGTTTATAACTACTTCGCTTTAAATAATTTTAAAAACTTATATTATGTATTCTTCAAATACAATAGCATCCACAGTAAATTTTTTAATGCATGGAAATATAAAGAGAAACCGATGGTTACAAAAATAAAAATCATATTAAATGCCAAAAGAGTAAAATTATTTCAGTGTAAGAAAGGAATAGCGTGTGCCACTAAAATGACTAAAGTACTGATTACGTCTCTATTTTAGGACTGGAATCAGCTCCACCATCGACGGTGATTTAAAAGTACTTGGTCGCACTGATGAGACCAAGTTAAGCGTCCGCTTCCCTTCTGTACCTGGTAAGTGTTCTTGTTTTGAAACCATAAGAAAATCATATTTGTTGTTACAACCTATATAGATTTATAATAAGCTATATTTTTTTCTTAGTTCTCGATTTAAGTATATTGTTCATATTTACAAAAATATAAGTTTTTAATAGCTCTATTTTGTAAAGTTATACAGTACAGTGAGAACAATGACTTTTTTTACTGCTCTTATTTTATGTAGAATTAATTTATTTTAATTTATTTATGTTTACGCACTGAAAAAAAAAAAAGATATGAAAAAATGTTTCGTGTATTACCTGTTTTATGCTTACAATACTATTGTTTCAAGTTTTGCTACACGATTGTATTTTGAAATCAAAATTAAGGTTTGTAATAATATTATTATTATACAAATTACTCTCTTGTTACAGTGGCTATGGATATCCCTTACTGGGTACTGGACACAGATTATGATAACTTCGCTGTAGTCTGGTCATGTACCAACTTCGGACTCTTCAGTACACGTAAGTCAACTTATATTGTAATAATAATATAGAGTGGTTTACTGAGTTAAATTGAATTTTATAAAAAAATATAATAAAATATATTATACTACTGACGTATTATAACACTCACTTCGTCACAAGTTTTGTACATTTATATAATTCTCGTAATATTAAGTACGGCTATTTTACTAAAAAATGAATTTCTATTGGCATATATGGGAGTAATATGTATTTA
Organism: Ecdyonurus torrentis; assembly: GCA_949318235.1. Lineage (NCBI taxonomy): Eukaryota > Metazoa > Arthropoda > Insecta > Ephemeroptera > Heptageniidae > Ecdyonurus > Ecdyonurus torrentis. The sequence continues at coordinate 18,552,668 of OX439128.1, read as the reverse complement.
GATAGATTTTTGCGTCAACTGAAATCTCCATCTGATTGCATTGAATGACTATAAGCGAATAGAAATTCATTTTTACTTATAATGACTGTACAATTTGCAGTCATAACACATTCTTATGTGTTTAAGCCGAACTGAAGTGTGAAATACAGTTATTATTTTTAATTTGTAAGACTAATTTTTTTTTGTTATCTAATCTTTATAATTAATTTTAACTTTTCTAAATGAGTAATTTGGTAACTGAAATTGTCTCAGGTAACGCATGGATTCTGACTCGCTCTTCTACCCCACCACTTGAGGTTATGCAACAAGCTTACGCAGTGGTGGACCGTCAAGGCATTAGCAGAGCATATTTCATTCGTACTGACCAGAAAAACTGCATTGCAAGCAGAATGTATTAAGATCTCTTGGACACATGACACTTATTTGACCTCACATACGACACTTTCGTTTATCCAAAGTATTTTGAACACGGAATATTTTAGACAATTTGATAAGCTTTTTAAAGTTTATTTATTGACAAAGAAGACATATTGCTCACTTATACAGACAAAAGTATAAAAGACTAAAGACTAGTTCTCACTATACCATAAAAATATGTCAGGAAAAATTGAAGCTGTGAAAAATATTTTTGTATAACGATCCATAAAAAGGAAAAGATAGCGGGAACCAGCAAAGGGTCTTCGGTCTTACCATAGGTAACAGACATGTATAGTAGTATGGTGAATATTCTTGATAACGCAGAAATGATAACTCATTGATAAACTTTCAGCCCAATACACTAACGTGTGAACCTTCATCGGGCCTTTTTAGACTTGGAGAGAAATATGTTACTTGCGTACATACTTTGATTCGAGTCTTGTGTGATTTACTTGTTATTTCTGTGCTAGCCAGAAATTTTACCGCTTCAATATAGTAACAACCTTTTTTTTTAAGGCTCTTGCTGGGATTTCCACTATCCTTTCCTGTTAATTTATTATAAATGCAACAGCAATGATTTCTTTGCATTGCCTTTTTGGAATAATAAGTCTTTATGTATGTTGGCATAGTTTTATAGTCTAGAGGAAACTAGCCTAAAATATATTTTTATTTTTTCATTTTGTTTTGTTTTGTATTTATTTATTTCTATTTATTATTCATCATGACATGACATAAACTTATAAAATGACCACCGAAAGTAGAATATTGCTATTATAGGTTTAAGACTTTCGTTATTTATTTTATATCACGCTAACATATTTATATAAAAAAGATGAACATATTAGTAACTATTATTAACATGACAAATATATTAATTAAGAAATTTTAAACTTTTATAAAATCACTTCGTTATAAAATAATAATTAAATACATCGCGTTAATCCTGCATATTTACTTTGGACTGCAACTATAATGACAAAAATGAATTTTTGAAATCACAACTGACTTATTATTTTAAGATTTATTTATATGTATAATTAATTTATTGTATTTTTTTTAATAAAAGAAGAAATAAAATAAACTAGTTTTATTTTTTTAAAACTAGCAAAATGAAAATACTGAGACATAAAAAAAATGTTAGTGCTTTAAAAGTAAAGAATTTTCCAAATTATCACTTATTTCCAGCAACATAATTTTTAGCTTTTGGCAGCTAAGTTCATGCTGCTTATCCTTGCATAAATTTTCAAATGTATACTTTGCAACGAAGAAAAAAAACTTCTTTTTTTCTTGAAAATATCAGTACAATTTATAGGGTAAGATAAAGTCAAGGTTTAAATTAGAGTTTAGAACGATTTATTGTCAGCAAAGTTTATATATAGGAGTGTGTTAGACGTCATACGTTCACAGAACTTTCAAGTCTGCAGTCTATATTTGTGTTAAATATTTGCTGAATTTGTTTCTTCATAATATACGCGCAGGTAAGATTATTTATTTTAATTTATAATTGAATTTTTGTGGGGATACAAAAAATGTTTCCATTACTTCAAATATATAATATCAAAAATCAAACTTCATTATAATTTAGGGTATAGTTTTCAGATGGGTTATGGTGCCACTATGTTGCCAACTTTATTTTTGTCCACCCTGCTGATGCTCACAGTAACTGCTCAAGTACTGAGGCAAGGATCTTGTCCCAAAGTAACTCCTGTAAAGAATCTCAATATTCATAAGGTTTTTATTAAATAGTAATAAATTTAGAATAAATCATTAAAAATTAGTTTAATACTTTTTTTTGCAGTACATGGGACTGTGGTATGAGCAAGTCCACACGCGACGCTGGACTGGACTCGAACTCAAATGTAATATTGAGTATTTAATTGAGGACTCTACCAATGGATATCATTTGCATAGCTATATGTACAGTATTGCGTACGTATATTTTCATTTCATATATTGTAATAATCAATTACATTTCTTTTTATCTTTAAAACTTTATTTTTAATAGTTTGTATATAGGCATTTTAAATTATTTTTAAAAGAATAATGTGCTATTTTTATCCATATAGCTACTAGTTTGTTGCTGTTAAATTCAAATATGTATCAAATGAACCTATTTATTAATAGATAAAACATGTGCTCGATTAAAAATAAATAAATTAAATTCCTTTTTAATATATAATTAATTATATTGAGTTATTATTCATGAAATTAACATTTAAATATTCAGATTCTATCAGATTTTTATCGGGATACGTGAGTAATGGTGCTAAGTATCCTTTGAGATAGGCAACCCGTGTAACAGATGTGTCACAAAAGTTGCCTAACTTGTAGGTGCTTAATTATGTAATTTTGTTTATTGCAGAGCAAATCGCACATTTCATGTACATGGCGTGGCAACTTTCATATCTAAGATGCAGGGGAGTATGATGATAAAAATTGACACTTTGGGTAAGAAATTTTATCTGAATTCAGCAATAACAATGAAATAATAATAATAATTAGCTTCTGAAGGAGATACTTTTACTAGTTGGCTAGAACATAAGATATTATAGAAAATAATATGTAAATTTTGATGTTAATTTTAGATAAGAAGGGCGAAGTGTCCATATTAGATACTGATCTAACGTCGTATACAGTCATGTATAGCTGCCTTAATGTACAGAATTTACACTTTGGTAAGTGAAACATCAAATAAATATAAATAAAATAATTTGCACACTGATTTTATATAACAACTTCTTTATATTATTATATTTTTATTATTAATTAAAGGGATAACTGTTGCAGAAAATTTTGTAATTATGACAAGAAAACAACATCCTGAAAACTTTGTTATAAATAAGGCATTTAACGTGCTTGCCAAAAATAAAATAAACGCTACCAAACTGCGATTTACAAGTCACAATGATTGTCCGCATATTGACGCGGCAGCACTGTCCAAAGGTAAGTCACAAGTCTGATAACGAAAGTATAATATTTTAAACTTGACATAAAAATTTACTTTTTGTAAAACACTGCTGAATAAAAACGAGTATTATTTGTTATACTTCACTCATTACTATTACATTTCAGCACACTGTAATAAGGCATGCCAGTTACCTGCTTCTTCCTCACACGCCACGAACAAAGAGAAACAGCCTTTTGAGGATAAAAATAAAAACGATCATAAAACCGAAAAACCCAAAGAATATGAAAATAAGGAAGTGAAAATGGAAGTCCACGAGGCACATACAAATAAAGAAGAAGTACACACAGAAAGAAACGCATTCATTAATAAAATAAGCAAGAAAAGTGGTGTCACAAATCATCGTGAAAAGCTTCATACGACTGAAAACATAGTGAAGAGTGAAGAGCCACAAGTGACTGAAACATCAGTGCATATTTCTACTCAAACAGAACATCAAGAAACCGCATCACATCTAGATGCAAAAATTACTGAGAAATATGAGATAACTCCAACAATAACAGAAACTGATGTCACTACTGAGAATTCCATAATTGGTAAAACTACAGAACACATTTCAGTGTCTTCAACTCCCGCCTCTCAACTCAAAGAAAATTTACAAACCTCGGAGATTAAACCAAATGAACATTCAAAAGATAATACAGATACACCAGAAAACAAATCAACAACAGAAAAGTTAAATGTCAAAATGTCTGAGAAAGAAGGAAAGCATTTATTGCTGCGTTCCTCACAAAAATCAGAAGAGCACATTGTTTTAAGTTCAACATCAGAACCGGAAATAACATCAATAAATTCAAACGATGATGAAGAATTTATAGTTCCAAAAAATAAGATGATTGTAACATCTAATGAACACATAATGCCACCTTCCACTTTCATCCCTCGAAATAAAATAAATTTTGATAAATCAGTTTCTCATAAAAAGAATGATAACACCCAAGAAGTAAAAGCAACACAAAAGGACATTGTTGAACACAAAAGTGACGATTCACTAAAAAATAGTACTGTTAATGCTCCAACAACTGATAAGCTAGACATAAACAATTCACAATTAAATACGAAAATGGAAGATAAATCGTTACAAAGCTCAACTTTAGTTACTACAGAGCAAACAAAAGTCACTGACGAATCCACAATAACAACAACACTTTCATCCACCACAAAATCACCAGAACAACAAAAGAATCCAAAAGAAAATACCAACATATCAAAACCTCTACCTGAAGTCGATGTAAATACTAGAAATAATTCTGATACTAATTTCGATGATGATAAAAAAGAAAATTTGAGTACTGATGTCAATTTGACGCAGACAAGTATTAAATCAGATGTATTTTTGACTACATCATCAACAGCTAATAATAAACCTTCAGATGTTGAAAACAATAAAAATACTGAGAGTATAACAACTGAAACAGCAAATATCAAAGTAGCAGATGAATTGCTAACGACAGTGACTGTTACTACCAATGAACCAGAAGATGACAATTCCAGCAAGTTAGGTATAAGTGAAATGACAACTGTGAACCAACCTGAAATATCGACACCAGCGTCAAGTTCAAATCTACCTGGCAGTAAAGTGAATAAACCAAAAGAAGTTGCACTTGACATCCATAAAAAAGCATGACGAAGAATTACGATTGCATTGTATACGTACAATTACAATCCTGATTGGCATTTACGATATTTTAAATATTATTCAAAAATAACTAATATGTATCAAAAGATATTGAGATGAATAAAATTAAGCGATATCTTTGAATGAGAGAAAAATGCAAGATGACTGCAAACTTTAAAAATATTAAACATCAATATACAATGCTGTATAATACATATTTATATTTATAGTTATATTTTTATGGTAAATTTTGTTTGATAAATCTTTATATATACTGTGTTTTAATTAAGGGCTTGTTCACACAAAGCAATGTTTCTATTGTAATCGTATAAAGTTAATTTTATTACATTAAAATTCAATGTTTAAAATGCAGACTGCAAGCAATAAAATTATTCCAGAAATATTACACAACGTGAATATAGAGCATAATAATAATATTTTATAATACTGTATTATAGCTAAATATATATGAAAACTTGGACGATTTGTTTCATTTACTATAATAATTTTCCATTAACTATATAAATCAGAAATAGTGAAATAAGATTATGGAATAAAAGATTATAATTATCTTGAATATCCAATATAGTCAATATATCCAATAGTACATACAAAATATCTCACCAATAAAATAATATTAATAATAGTAACTATAGAATCCAGACTATACTTTATTATTATTTTCTATTTTAAGTGTGATTTAAACGTTGCCACATACGGTGCGGATTGCACTCAGGCAGCACAACATGACGTACTTTAATACCAGCCTGCGCTGTCTGTCATATCAGCTAAAACAGAAAAATACAATAATAAATATGAAAACACAACAAATGTTTTAAACATTTCATAAATTATATGCAGACAAATATGAAATAATAATAATAACAAAAGGGCTTGTATGCTATATAATAGAGTTTGAATTATTATTAAATTTGTATATATGCTTTCTTTTCTTTAAGTAAAGACGATTATTTAATTTCATGTAAAAATATTACGTAATCCTTTTATCATGTTTGGCACGCGGTGTTCGTAGAGTATAAAAATAAAACAAGTACACAAAATGATGCAATAAAACACGTTAACGTATGTTATTGTTTTTAATCTGTCTGTTTGTCTGTCCCTCCCCCCCCCCCCCCCCCGCCCCCAGCTTTAAGTAATTGGCGTTTTGCAAATGAAAATTTCCAGATTTACCCAGAATTTTAATGTATTTTCCTATATTGCAGTATAGTATACTTATTCTTGTCTCTGCTATACAAAAACAAACTGTGTAAAGATTAAAAGAAGTCACATGTTTTTAAATATTTATGTAAGGAGGCTTAGTATCGTAATTTTTTTACCCGTCATTATACGAAACTAAACGCTCAAAACCTTTGATTTTGTTAATATAGATTGTATTAAAAATTTGGCAGAAATAATTGCAGGTTGAATTGTAAAATATTTTTTTATAGTTAAATTTTTGGCTCAAAATAATTATTTTACAATTTTAAAATAATAGTTTGAATAATTAAAACATGCCATGAGTACATTATTATTATTATTATTATTATTATTGCAGGAATTTGCTGTTGATTCAAGAAAGTTTTAAGTAAAATATCCAGACAGATTATTCATATTCAAGTACTATGTTGTTGCGTTTGTTATTGTTGGTTTATGTTAGTTGTTGTGGCGTGTATGGAGGTGACCCTCCACCAGCTGAACTGCCAGGACCTTGCCCTGATCCACCAGCCATCACCAATTTCAATACAGCTAAAGTAAGTCAAAATGATCAATATGAATGAAATTGTTTAATGATTCAAGTATGACATAGTTCTCAGGGGTTTGGTACGACGTGCTCCATACTTCCCGCCGCACGGCTCTCAAATTGCACTGTGATCAACTCAAGTTTTCTTCTGTGAATGCAACGACGCTTGATTTTAGTAGCTTCACCTACAATGTAAAGTAAGTACTGTAACCTTTTTATACATATTGTTTTATGTTGCCATTTACTAAAATGTTCCTTTCCTTATGTTATTTTTTTTCTTTGTTCTAGTTTTTCTAGTTAATTACTTTTAAACTAAAAACGTTTTGTGCGATATTGTACTTTACATTATTATAAATTTTCAAAAAATGTGATGCATAATTTTGTATTTTAAAACTACAGTTTATACAATTTATGACCTCTAAATATTTGAAGTGTAATTGATGGCTTAAAATTTTCTATGATAGCCAAGATTTTCATTAGAACATGTATATACTAGGCTAATTAACCTATACGTATATTAAGTAAATTATGATGCAAATAGAATTACGTATTTAATAATAATCTCCTTTTTTTTTTTTTTTTTTCGCCAGAGCGGAGAGGATAATTTCCGTACTAGGAACTGCAACTTCAGTGGTTAAAAGTTCAGGAGACTTGTATGTGAAGATACCTACTCTAAGTATGACTATATAATTACTAAGTATTTAAGTATTTAAACTGAATCTAGTGTCATATATTTTTAGATAAGAAAGGCCTCATTCGCATTGTAACTGTCGATTACTCAAAAATTGCTGTCTTTTTTGCGTGCAAGGATTTAGGAAACAATTTGCATGAAGGTAAGTAAAATGCCTAATTAACTAAAAAAAATTCAAATAATATTAATAACAAACATCAATCATCGGCATCCAAATAGTTTTAAACTACATATATTAATTCCAGATATTCAATAAAAAAGCTTGTACTTTGCGATGAAAATTCAAAATTCAAACTTTTTTTCTTGATTTCTGCTATAAACTTTTCATCTGCTCTATAAACAACTGAAACATCATTTACTCTGGTTATCATAATAATATATAATTGATTTCAGAGAGTTCAGTTGTACTGACGAGAGACAAGCACCCCAGAGTGGATATCATGTTCCTGGCTAAGAATTTACTGCTCGTCAACCATCTATCTACAGTAAATCTCAAGACCACGCTGCAACTCAACTGCAAGAAATATGACTTCGACTCAACCACCGGTAAGTTCAGCATCAATTTTCTTTTTTTCTGACTTATTGCATGTGCAATGTTGTATTTTATTTTTGTTTTATTATTAATATTTTGTATATTCCTTTTTTTATATATGTCTGCAATGGTGGAAACAGTTAAATAAATAAATCCGCAGCAATGAGCTCCAATATAACTGACTTCAAATTTTCATTGTTTCAGAACTGAACAGCTACGAGGGAGATAACACAAGTTTAGCTCCTTTGTTTTTCACTAAACCTTCATCTGGACTTAACAACAACAATAATCGTAGAGATGGTGGGCACCATTAGGGAATGAAATTTAATAGTAATTATATAAATACAATACAAACAAGGCCTACTACTGTAATAAATAATACATACACTGTAATTAATATTTTAAAAGTAATTAGTATCACTATCATAAATATATATAAGTACGATAAAATTGCTTCCTTATTTAGAACTAGCTGTACTAAAATAATTTGATATTAATAAAAACAAATTCTATAAAAATCAATATGAAGTTCATTTACCTCTCCAGATTCTATATAAACATTTATAAAGTTGTTAATTGATTGTTATTAAAATTTGCGATCTCATACTAAACTGAGCATCACGGTGAAACTTCCAACTGTTAAAATTAAATGAATGCTTTTGTGAAAAATATAAAATTTAGTAACACCTGCTGGCGAATGAAATTTAATTTATGAATATTTAATTTAACGTTATATCTACCCATCACCCATCATATCATAAAATTAAATTCTGCAATTTAATTTATTAAATTTTTATTTATATACTATAATGATGCAGCAACTAAAGCAACTAATGAAATTAAAAAATAGTAGTTAAAAATGTACACTAAAATTAAGTTAACCAATAAAAATATATTTGGAACCTGACAACAGTATTATTTTTTATATATATATAAAACATTATACTTTATAAAATTAAAACCAGACATAAAGAAAAATAATGAATTTTTAGCTTATTAAATTTCTAATCAATTGTAAAGGTACTTATTTCTCCATTATAAATTTATAAAAATTAAAATACAATTATTACACTTTTTTATCATAATATCACATGAGTCGAAACACGAGAAAGTAAATAAGTATACATACAGTATATGAAGGAATGACATTTTCAAAGCACCATTATCATTATTTTTAATGCATTGTTATATTTGTACAGTAATAATTCTGGATGAAACCAGAGTTATTATGTTTTGCTTGATAATTTAGTATCGTAATATGCTCGACCACAACAAAAACAAAAGACATCATAGTACAAAAAGTCCGATGGAGTGTTGAGGTTTCCATAAAGAGAGTTTAACTATTTCTCAATATTTTTAAGTGTTTTATTTATTTGTATGTTAATTAAGTAAAAATATCAGTTGCAGGTCTACCACGATATAAACTGATGATTTAGTTTTTTTTTTTTTTTTTTTTTTTTTTTTTTGTAAATTCTATTCTTTATTTTATATGGTTTTAGCGCATACATATGTATATGTATAACGCTAATGAATTAATGCTTTTGTGTTGCTTTAAGAACGATAGAAAATTTCTTTTATACATTTAAAAAAAAACTGTGATTATGTGGCGAAAAACAACAACGTTTGTTGCTAAAAGTGCTACTTTAAATTAATAAACTCTGTTAATAAAAATATTAAAAATTTACAGATACAAGTATTATGCTACGATTACTTTTGCTGATTTATATTAGTATTCATGGCGTTTATGGGGATGACTTTCTACCCTCGGAGCTTTACGGACTTTGCCCGGAACCACCAACGGTCACCAACTTCAATGCAGCTAAGGTAAAAGTCTTGTGATCAACCAATCAATCAAGTATTTAATCAATGTTTACAGTTCTCGGGTATTTGGTATGATGTGCTTCACACCTCCCGCCACATGGATCTCGATCTAGACTGTTATCAACTCCAGTTCACCGCTTTGAATGCAACCACACTGGAATTTAGTAGCTTCACCTACCATGTTGAGTGCGTAACATTTTTCTTCTTCAAATATTATTTATTGATATAAAAAAGACAGCATTGTTATATGGAAACTTGTATAGTGGTGCATTCTTGACGCACATATTTTCAATTACTTTTAATATCTAATAAATCAATGCATTTGTTTTTGGTTCAACAGAGAGCAGAGGGTAATATCCGTACTGGGAACTGTGGAAGTGATTCAAAAATCAGGAAATTTAAATGTGAAGATACCTACTCTAAGTATGGATAATGTCCCTGGCTTAAAAATATATCAGACTGAATCCAACATTTCAATTTGTTATAGGAAAAAATGGTATTATTCAAGTTGTGCATATTCAGTATTCAACAATTGCAATTCTGTGGTCTTGTAAGGATTTAGAAAACAATCAACATAAAGGTAAGTAGAAACACAATAACAAAAACTTAGCATTTCACATGATTTTTTTTTGTTAATCAAATACACACAGCAATAAACTAAATTTATTTCTAAGAAACATTTTTTTATTTTTTATTTATTCAATATTATATACATACACGATAGATGAACAACAATCAACAATCAATGGTGCGCACGAGTCAACAATACTTCATAATGAACTTGATGATAGGGTTACTTTAACTTTCAACCTATTTCTCCTTCTTATTCTTTTTCTTCTTTTTTAATGCACGTACAATCTAGCTTGCAATGATAAAATGTTTAGTTATTTTCAGAAATTTTGGTGGTATTGATGAGAGATAAGCACCCCAAAGAGGATATCATGTCACTGGCTAAGAATTTACTCCTCGTCAACCATCTATCCACATCGAACCTCAAGACCACGCTGCAACTCAACTGCAAGAAATATGACTTCGACTCAACCACCGGTACGTTCAGCATCTGCCGCAATGTGTTCCAATATAGCTGATGTCAAATTTTCATTGTTTCAGAACTGAACAGCAATCAGGGAGATGACACAAGTTTAGCACCATTGTTTTTAACCACTCCTTCACCTGTCACCCCACAAGACACACTGACTTCAATATTTTGGGAAAGTGTTGGTTATTTTTTAATTATGTATTTGTTCAAAGTGGCACCAACTCAATTTGGAAACACCATCAGAGATAAATTTTTTAAATATGGTGCAATTATTATAATATTTCTAGTTGCTTTTTATTTTGTCTAAAATTGACGCTATCCATCAGTCTTGCGTCATCTAGAGCAAGAGTGAAAATGTCTAAGTGTGTACCTTTATTGGTATAATGCAATAAAATAATAATAAATTAATTCTGCAATGTATACCATACGTTCCTTTCAAATGCTCAGCATAATTTTTTTTTCTTTTTTCTTTCCTTTTTTTATATTCCATGAAACAAAAAGTATATTTATGCTGAGCTCACAACTCGCAAGCATACCACGAGAAAAAGCTCAAAATCTGGATCTTTTAAGTACGCAGAGTAAAATAAGCTAGCTATACACTAATTTCTTATTTAATATAGGCTAAAAAGAAAAAAAATTGATATTCTGGATCATCTATTTAGGTGCATAAAGAAACTGTTACATATTACTCAAAATACCTTAATTTAAAAAAAAAAAAAAAGGTATTCTATATTATCAAATAGCAAAAGCTTTAGATTATTTATATCAATAACGCTATTCACCAAATAAATAGCTGTATAAAAAAATAAAATTACCTAAGTTCTTGTTTCTTGTATTAATAAGCAAATGTCAATTTATAATTCATTTAAATACTTTATAGCATTAGTAAAAACTCTTTAATTACACTTCATCAGAAACAACTGTAACCTCTGTCTTGCAAGGCTTTATTCGTATGCATTTAAAAAATATTGACACCAAAGGATAAAAGCATCCTCGATCTTAGACAAGAATATCATGAAAATAAGACGAGAGAGAGAGAGAGAGGTCATCTTGAGACTTTTCCAAAAACCAAGTAAATGACGTGCACTGCACTAAATGTAAGCTGTGTATTTACCATGTCAAGTAAGAAAATAAACAACAACAGAAAATATATTTTGTAGTTCATTTACCTCTCCTCATTCTATGAACATGATACTGCTAATTTATATATATTTTTTAATTTACAATCTTGTTCTAAAATAAACATTACGACTGAACTTTTGAATGTTAAGACTTTAGGTTTGGTATGGACCATATGAAAATAATAATAAAAAATATAAAATTGCATAATTTTCCATGTCAATGTCTGTTGACAAACGCTTTTGTTTTCATTAAGTGCCTATTTTACTTTTTATTTAAAAACAAACAATGCTGGTCGCGCAAAATTACAAAATTAATTTTTTTTATAATTATACTATTACGAAAGCACAAATTTATTTGTTGAAATAAGTTTGAAAAAAGAAGGTTAAAATAATAACTAACTAAATATATTTATAGGTTTTAAGCTGTTTTATTCTACATTATCATTATAATCATTATGTTATAATAAAATATATAATATTTACACCTAAGATTCATTGATATTTCATTTTTATTTCTACACTTGCTGTTGCTGTATGCATTTTTCGTGGCGAACGTGACAGTTTTATTATACTATGGTAATTTTAATAATAATTTTCTCCACTATAATATGTTTATAATTATTATTTCTTCAGGATAAAGCTTGTTGGTGCTTTCATATTATTACTTTGACTATTGAACCTAAATAAAAATATCTGAATAACTTTTAAATATACTGGAACTTATTTTTACAATCAAATTAGGTTCAATTTTAAGTAATAGTACGATATGTACTGTATTCAACAAAAAAGAACCTAGATGAACTGCGATAGATAATTTTCATTGTGAGTTAACTCAAAGACTGAGATGCGTGCAAAACACACGGTGGTGTACACGGACAAAAATAAATACGTATTAATTATACTATCTGATTTTTAGCACAATTTGTTTTTCATATAGCATAATATATGTTATACCGCATAATAACTATGTTATATAGCATAAATATTATGTTGTAAAGCATATTTATTTGTGTTGTTCTAATTTATCATCATTTATGCTATAAATACGTAAATACAGCATAAATTACGTAATATATTCTTTATTCTTTCCGTGTATATGTATGTTAGCTAATCCTGATTATATTGTATACCCTTATTGTTGACCACGATTTCAACGTAGAGGCGACGATTGGAGCAACTTAGTTGACGTAACGTTAGATGTTTGTGAGTCACTCGTGGACACACACGAGGTGCGAGCGGGTGGGTATAAATATAAACATCGTGTATGAGCTGTCGTCATATCACCTGTAATCTCTCTCAAACAAGGTAAGTGTAAGGAGCTCTACTTTTCTCGGATATTTAACTTCCTTTTATACTTAAAAGAATTTTTAATTTGTACTTGTTTTCTATAGAGGAAATTTGCTTGATGCTTTTGATCGTTTCTCATAAAAAATATAAAATGAGCATAAAAAATTGCATAAATACAGCAAAAGATTTGTTTCCCCTAACTAGTTGAATTATTCTACTTTTAGTCCTGTATCGTTCCTCATCAGTTTCAAAAGTGTAAAGAGCTTTTTAACAAGAAACAATCAACTTTTTTTTGCCCAATCCGGTGTTTCGTGTAATTTAAGTAAGAACTTGCATACTTTTGGTAAACTTAATTAAACTTATTATTACTTTGTATAAATCATTTGAGATTTGTATTTAATTTTACAGATGTTTAGCGCTATCACGTGTCTGCTGCTTGTGGTCGGTGCTAGTGCTGGACCTTTGACAGGATCTTGCCCAGACCCAAAAACCGTGACCACTTTCAATGCTACCAAAGTGAGTAAAACTAATTAAAAATTCAGCTCTCAAATAATTTCATTACATAGTAAATTCAGTTTTTCATTCTGTCAACAGTTTTACTTAGAAAGCTAATATAAATAAAACCTTTTTAGTTTTCTACGTCTATAAAATGTTATTTTTAGTATAATTAATTGCACTTATGAAAGTTTGCGTTATTAAACGTGAATATGGCAATGATTACAGAATTCTTGTGAATGTAATTTAAAAGTATTGAAATGATCATTTATTTGTATAATTCTGTGGATTTCTCTAGTTTGCTGGGCTATGGTTTGATGCATCACACACACAGCGTAACACGGGATTGCAGTTAAGTTGTGACCAGGTCAAGTTCACCTCCACATCGCCCACAAAAATCACTTTTGTAAGCGCATCTTTCAGCTCGGCGTAAGTACCAACGTATATTTTGCAAATAAATGTACTCTCTTATGGTTGTAATAACTGCAACTGCATCTTAATAAATTGAATGGGAAATTTTTAAGTTGTCAAATCAGAAAATATAATTAATTACATGGTATAGTTCACAAAGGACAATGAATGTGATAACTTCATATTTCTACAATATTTTTACAATGTTACAATCTTTACACATTAAAATTTTATTGCAACTATATAAGGTCAAGATTTTGTATAATAACTTAATAAGTTTGTTATGCCCTTCACAGTGACTTAATAAAGTTCTAAAATAATTTATTATAATAAAAAATATTTTACCAAAAATTGTATTGCTCTGTGTGAACAGCCTATGAAAGTTGGTATGAACATTTTTTTTTTTTTTTATTGAAATCAGTACAGATCAGCAACTATATTTGTTGAATGCAAAAGTTTCTTGACATATTTTACTTTTATATACACATGACTTATTTGGTAATATATTTTATCATTTAAATTTAACATGTGTTTATCTCATTTAAATAACACTGCAAATTTAGCTTGAGTTTTTCAATGGTAAAATATACTATATAACAATACCATGGCTTGTGCGAAACAACAACATACAGACAACTTATAGTTAACTTATTGGTACACATACTATAGTATATCATTGTTATAAGAAGCATGTTTCATGAGTATTAAAATATCAGTTTGTAATATTTTCTTAACTTAGAATTTTATTTTTTTTATTTTTTTTTTCCACAGCACAAAGAACACAATCATGGCTACTGGAGAAATAGTAATTCAGAACTATTCTGGAATACTTAGTGCCAGTATGGCAGGTTTGAGTAAGTTTTAAACATATTTTAAAATATGTTATATATAGTTTCATAACCAACTTATTTATCTTTTAACAAACATGAATGTTTATTGTTTTTAATTTAGATAAGACAAAAGAAGTACGTGTGTTAGCTACCGACTACCAAACGTATGCAGTGATGTGGTCTTGTCAAAATAACACTGGCACCCATGCAGGTTAGAACTTATCGTATATTGCAAAATTACACAAACATTTTGTCTCACAGTTTTACAATATTTTCATGTTTGGTTTTTACATAATTTACTGCAAGTGCACTGGGTGTCTTTTTAAATTACTCAACTCGGCATATTTATCAAAATTGGCAAGCATAATAAAAATACAAAATCACTCTCTCAGTTATCGAACTTACATTTCAAATAATAACAATAATGAAGAACAGTAACAATATTTTTACACTATAAATATTAATATGAAATCCAATAAAATTTATATAATTTTAATAAGAAGTTTTCCTTTAAAGACTTAAAAAATAATAATTTAAACTATTGCAATATTGCAGGTTTTTTTTTTTTTTTCATAAAAAGTAATTGCTATTCCATTCTATTTTAAGTTATTCAGGATACTTTCTATTAATTTAACGGATTATTTCAAAAGAAAATAAATAAAGACTGAAGATGATTAGGAAAATATAAAATTTTAATTGGTAATATGATAAAACAGGTAGGGAAAAAACAGTGTCAGAGTTTATTTTATTTGCAACTTAAGAAATTATTTTCAAAATTTTCAGAGCGTACCCTGATTCTGACCCGAGACAAGCATCCCTCATCTAATGTGCTCCAAATTGCAAAGAAGTCCTTGGAAAACAATAACATCTCTAAGAGTACTCTACATGATTCTGCACAACATAAATGCCCTGAGTACAACTTCAGCGATGTCTCAAAACGTGAGTACTAATATTCTATAACTATATTTTTTATTATATGGTACTAATCTCTTTGCATTTGTCTTTATACTAATTGGTTATGTATGATTCATTTCTGTAGCAAATGATACTCTTGGATACGGCACAAGCATGGGATCTCTTTTAACTGCAGCAAGCTGAACAAGATCTAACTTTTCTACTTGAAACTGATTGTAACGAATTTAATCTGGTATACTGCATGTACTTAAATGAATTTTGTTGAAAAGACAAATCAATAAAACAATTCTACAGACTACAATGTGACTTTGTTAAAAAATAATAAACCTTATCTCGAAAAGCTAGGAAAAACTAACACTAATCATACATTTTCCTTTTTATCTAAACCAGTACTATTAATGAAATATAATTAGAAAGGGTAAAACTAGTTTAATAAAGATTTTGTACTGAAATTTACTATTAAATTTGAGAGTAGAATTTATGACAGCAATCACGCAAGACACTAGAAAATTAATAATAATAATAATAATCAAGATTATTATTATAGCATTTTTTTTTTATTTGGTACGGTATCTTTCAATTTTAATGAAATTATAAAATAAAGGATCGTCTTTATTTCAAAATATTCATGAAAAAAAGTATAGTGGAAAGTTTTCTGTTTTATAAATGTTTGGTTTACTCTTATAACCTAAATATTAAATTAAACTAATACATTATCTAAGTACTTTACTTAGTAATCACTAATCATATATCATAAAAAATAAGTAAAACAAAAAGATATTTTTTCTCACGAAAACAATAAAAAATTTAGAAAACTGATCATTTTTATTATACATTTCTTTTCCTCATGTCAAAATATGTATACAAATTTCTTCTCTAATGCTACATTTTTTGTGTTAAAAATAATTACATTAAGTTTCTTCTTATTCTATATAAATAAAAGTTATAATAATTTGACCATCTGTGTGCTCATTGCTGTGCATTGGTGTGCTCTGCACATGAAATGAAAGTATAGTTTTATGAAATTCAGAAGGTGCACTAAATATAGACACATTAATAAAAAAATAAAAAATAAACTATTTTGAATTAAATTTTTATAATGCATTCATATATAGAGACTTCCATTACGTTAATAACATAGTACTTTCACAATTATAAAATAATAATAATAATTTATAGTGCCTTTACACATGCACTTTAATCATATCATTTCAATATTTTAACGAACATAGCACTGAAACCCAAAAGGGGGAAAAAACAAGCAAACTATATAATGGAACGGGTATAAATGCTGTAAATTATAATAGGTAAATATTGACCTGGAACAGGTATTAATGTACTATGCAATTGCAATATGCTAATACTGATGTTAATATGTTTGAAGGTTGCAAAGGTTATGGCAACTTTATTAAAGTACAATTTTCCGCCTTTATACGTATATTTACTATTTAATTACCTGTTGCAAATTAATTTGTATTCCTGCCATTAGTTGTAATGTTTTCCATGTATAATCTACAATATATTGAAGTAAATGACTCAATTTTATAAAACTATGGATTCAAATTAAAAATTAATTTAATGTTACACTAGTTTAAACAGTAAAATTCTAGATAAAGTACCAGAAAAGACATTTACATAAACAATGATTTCGATTATTATAACGATACTAATTTTGCAGACGACTGTACGTGTGACCTATAGGTCTATCACATTAACACCTAATGTTAAATATGTACATATATACAACAGCAACTACCGCAGACCTCTAATCACAACTTTGAGAAGTGATAATTGAATGTTTTGCAAATATTAAAACGATATCCCCTCTTTTACCAGACCATATAATATATATTTAAGCATTCGAAACCATATAAAGTTATCAGTTCATTTTAGGACTGAGAATAAGTTGGTTATATTGCGTAACAATGCGTGTGATTTTTCAAGTTGGTATTTTACTACTTTTGGTTGTAGCCGTTTTTACTGCAACAACCACCAAAGCTCCTGAAATTTGTGCTTTTCATAAGGCTATGACAAATTTCAATGCAACTAAAGTAAGATAATATATTATTTATCAATCATTATTATTATTTTTTATTAAGTTATTAAAGAATTCAATAAATAAAATTTTTACTTTTAAATAATACGAAAAACTGCTATATATTACTTTCATTGTAAGCGTATTAATATATATATATATTATTATATATTATTATATATATACATACATACATACAGATACCTCAATGTATATTAACCTTCATCCAAAATGTAGAAAATGAAATTAAAGGTTTTAAAAAAGTAGATTAAACTACTCGTAAACCCTTCGTTTCATTTTATCGCTTAAATATATTTTACTGAATTACGTTTATTAAAGTTCATACTTGATTGATAATTTTTGCTATATTTTTTATCAGTTCGCCGGCGTATGGTACGACGCTGCGCACACCAAGACCAGTGACGAGGACAACGACAACGATGTTCTCAACTGTGATCAAGATCGTTACGTCATCACTGACCCTTACACCTTTAGTATTACCAGCTTCTCGTACAATAAAACGTAAGCAATTCCAATCAGTTTACTTGGATGATTTAAAACGTTGATAAAAACAAATCTTCCGTTAAATTTATTTTTTCAAGCTTTCAACTAAACCTAAAACATTACTGAGAATAATTTTAAGATTATAATCACATGCAAATACATTTTACAGGACTAATAAAGTAACAGTCCTGGAGGGTAAGGCTGAAGTGCCTAAAAACAGCTCTGCAATCATCAAGTTCACACTACGATATAGAAATCCTGATAAGAAAAACACTAACAAAGGTAAAAGCTTGACATATATAAATATATGCAAATATATTTCTTATTCAGTATCAAATAACATTCTACACTTCAATATAATATCTAGGTGACATGAATTGTAAGAATTCAGTAAAGAAACACAAAAGAAATTTAAAAAAATAAAATTAAGGAATTGTTAGTTTATATTGTGTTTGTCTGTGATTATTATTTAATTTATGATTTTAATGTGAAAATTTAGTTATAACCTACGACAACCGCGTCCTGGATACGGATTACAAGACTTACGCAGTCCTTTGGTCTTGCGATGACGAAACTCAGTCCACTGGTAGGTCTGTTAAGAAGAATAATAAAATCTGTTATAGTTTATTGTTCTAAAGTCTTGTATGTATTTATTATTTAAATAGCAATAATATGTTATCAGATGTAAAATAACATATAAGTGATTTTGAAACAAATTTTGTAATCTAATCATAAATTGTTTTAGGTAACGCTTTGATTTACTCTCGAGTACAGAAGCCAGATGCAAGTTTAGTGAAGAAAGGAGTCAAAATCTTGGAAAATAACAAAATTACAGACAACGAGCTTGTAGAGTCAAGTCAATTTGAGTGTCCAAAATTTAGCTGAATTTAAGAAATGATTAGAATGAATAAACAAGCATTTATGATTGTTAATGTAAAACAAATGATTTGTAAATAACCAATAAACAATGATCTTTTACTTTTAAAATGTATTGAATTAATTTATTTTATTCCTCTGTAAATATATTTGATTTATATTTAAATAGCTTTTCATGCACTTTTTTTTATGAATTCAATATCAATTTTTTTTTTTTAATGCAATGGAACACAATAAAATTCTTCCATCTGTATAGTACATAGTATAGGTTCTGTAAATTTATAAACTCAAAGATGACGGATAAAATGACATTATGATTTTAATAATTCATAACAATTATTATTATTATAATTAAAGTAATTTTTAATAATTCATTACTTGGCAATGTTATATGAAATACAAATAAACAAATAATTTATTAATGCTTATACTCAATTTTATGCACAGGAAAAAAAAAAGCAAAATTAAACTTCCGTTTAAAATTAAATCATAGGAAAATATAACTTTAAAAACGTCTTAAAAAAAATGTAACGAAAAGGTTAACTGCAACCTTGTTGTTATGCATCGTTCACTTCACAGCTTATGCACTGAATCTCATTGTTTTCAATTATATTTAAGAACCATGAAAAGTTCCAACAAAATATGATTCATTCCTTGACTTATAATTATTTCCATTTTATATGGAAATAATTATAAGTCAATCCATATTATTGTTTAAAACTAAATATAATAATATAAATTGATGATTATAGCTCTATGCTCTTTTTTAAAACACTTGATATAGTTTTGGAGAAATAAGTTAATTCAAATTTTACAATACACATCATGCACTTGATCTAATAAATGTGACAATTATAATTGATACATTATAATAATGATTATTATAGTAAAATTGATAATATAAAAAATAAAATAAAGAAAAATTTCATATAAATAAATAAACGAAAAATAATTTAGTTTTAAAAATCATTTTCCATGTTCCTACCTCCCTCAGCAATTTTTTTTCTTTTTCATTGAGCAGGCTTGTGAGATGTTTAAATATTATTAATAAAAAACAATTAAATAGCAAAACATAGTATCATGCACATGAATATTAGTCAATATAATAGGTATGTAATCTAGGACGATAAATTAGCAACTCAACCACTTTGTTGTCATAGCCTGCATTTCCCGTTATTTTCTCAGACATATAAGGATATTACTTTGTTGATCCCTTATTCAGTATAACCAAGATGATTAACATGGTAAGTATATCAATCTAACATTAAGTTAACCAAAGCAAGTAACTGAAATAAAAATATAAAAACATTGTTGTTCTTTTTCTTGCAAACTACAAACTATTTGTGTGTTTACGAGGAATAATTGTTAATTAATTTATTCATTGTATCGTTGAATGGGTGACTTGTATAAGATTTTTTTTATTCTTGCAAACTTATTGATCGATTTCGTTTTTCCATCAGAAAGGCATTGAATAAACACCATAATCACTAAGTTTGTAGCAATAAAAAAATTGTAGTCATCAAACTGAGTAACAAAAATGTGTAGAACTATTCAATTTTTCAAGGAGCTGCTATTCGCGATGTTGGTCGCGATGTCCACTATAATGGCGCAACAGATTTCTCAGTCATGTCCCCAGCCTCAACCCATGACAAATTTTAACGCTTCCAAAGTGAGTAGTACAGTACGCTCGTCGTTTTATTTATGGAATAGTAATTTCTATCCAAGTTTCAGGCATAAAGAGATCTTCCAGTAATAATTTTAATAATAGTATATATAGCATTGTAGTGTAGTAATTTTATTTTAACATAACTGGAATAACAATAATATAATATGCCAACCTGAATTTTAAAAATAATGCATTTATTTGCATTTATTTATGCATTGGTGAAATGGTTTGTTTGCAGTTCGAAGGTGTATGGTTCACGCAATTACGTACACAACGCGGGTTGAATTCGGAGTGCGAGCAAATTAAATACAAATTAAAAAAACCTAGCAAGCTTCACTTTAGTGGGTTTTCCCTACTTAGAGCGTAAGTTTTCAACATTTTTCTTTTTTAATTAACGCTAATTGAACTGCTTTTTGCAAGCACAAACATTTACGAGTGAGCAATATTTGATAATCATGAATGTTCACACCGTTCTGTCACATATATACGCTTATTTCAATATTGTAATTTATTATGGTGGTACAAAAACCTTGAAGCTTATTTTCTAACACAACATATTATATTTCAACATTATGTCATCAGATCTGAAATAGTCACTCCAATCTTAGGGTGTGCCAAGGTACAACATAACACAGGTACACTTAGAATCAAAGTAAAACAACATCACCAAAATATCAGTAAGTCCTCTTAAATTAAAAGATTATATTTATGCTTTTTTTATATAGTAGCAGAATTATTATTTGATGATAATATTTGATAATTGTTATATTTTCTCAGGTGTTCACTACGATGTACGTGTGATCGCAGCGGATTATGATAAGTTCGCCGTTCTATGGGCATGCAGAAATGGAGCTTCGCACTTGGGTATCCAATTTACAGTTTTTTTTTTAAGTAATATTAAATAATAAAAAATTAATTAAAAAAATTATAAGGGACAATTTTAAATCATATTCTAAATGAGGATATAGTCCTGGATCGATTGATATGTGAATTTCTGCTTTTTTTATTTCAGTAATTAATTATTTTTAATTAATTTGGGTAAAACAAAAAATGACGTCACGGGTGGCAACTTATGCATGTTGAAATAGAAAAAAGTTGTCACCCGTGACATCATTTGGTGACTTTCAAAAATTAATTAAAATTACTGAATAACCTCAAAAATTATAAATTCGTATATATATCTATCGATTTAGGACAATATCCTCTTTTAGAATATACAATAAAATTACCCCCAAATTTTTTTATAGTCTACCTCATTGCAAAAATTGAAGCTTTTATAAATGTCATCCACAATGATGAGTATTTTGTTTACAAACAATTTATTATTTAATTTTCTATAGTGGTTTACACTCGAGAGTTGGAGCCGAATAATGATGTTTTGAGGGAAGTAATTCAGGCATTGAAAGACCATAATCTCGGTGACATTAAGCTTTTAAACGTATCCCAGAAAGATTGTCCAGAGTATAAATTTTTCATTGGAGATGGTAAGCAAATATAAAATTTAAATTTATTTGTTACTTAATTTGAACGTCTGTTGCCTAAATTACTCATTTTCTGCTAAATTAATGGAATATATTCGATGCTATTTTCAGCACGCGATAGTTCAGGTAACTCTACAAGAATGGGACCGATGTTTATCTACAGAAATCGACAGAGGACAACGCCTGCCCAACAATATATAGAATATTAAATTTTAGTGTGTAATGTAATGATTGAGTATGCAATTATTGAGCACCTGTGAAGTGTATTTATTTAATTAAAAGAGAGAGAGAGAGAGAAAAAGAGAAAGTTCGATAATTGCAGATTATGAAAAGTTCTCATCTCTTATAATATATTATTTATAACGTATTTATATACGTAACTTATTTATTGTATAAATTTAATGCTTTTAAATTTTGCGTTAAAAGAAATTGTATTGTAAATTTTACATAAATAAATAAATAAAGAAACTAATAATAATAATAATTTAAAAATATTATTATTGTTACAAAATTTCCTTTGAGCTCGACCGTGGTAGTCATTGAACTGTATACTGACAGTGAGTCATACAAGTTTAGTGTTCAATCATTATGATTGAAGTAGAAAATTAGAATGTTAAAATTTAATGATGCTATGTAAATTTCACAAAAATTGAGAGCAAATAATTCTAATATCTCTTCCGGACATATATTGTAAGTAAAAACAAGAGAGATCGAGAAATAAAATCACACTCGCATTTATGTTCATGGTTTTGAGTATATCATTGAGGTGTCATTTGTGCACAATAAGTTTACCTAAGGTTAAAGTCACAAATGAAGTAAAACATGACGTTTTTACTAACGTGATTTTGCATAAGGTTTGATCTAAATGAAGGTCGTTTGTTACATAATTTACAAAATGCGACTCAAACAGGTTAAAATTAATGAGTTGAGGTCAACAAAATCAATTATTAATACAAAATAATTTTAACGACAACTTTTACTTCATTTCATTGGGTTAAAAAAAATAGTCACGATTAACTGGTTTAATCTTGAAGTAATTCTTTTGTTGAGCTCTCTAATTATGCGGGCTCTTGACGTCAGGCGCACACAAACTTGAGTGTATAAGGTGCGATTCATTCCTTGCTACCTTTACTTGCTTTGTGACAGTGGCAGGTGATACATGTGAGTAAGAAGTCTTGATTGAAAGTATTTCTTATCAGTTCAAACTGATTTATAATATAGTTTTAATTTATGTATGTATAGTATATAACATTTCTTTTCATAAAATCGTTGTTATAGAATTTTTTGTTTTCTAATTTTTTACAATTCTAATATAAAGCTTGCTACTATATTAGTGAAAATTAAACTTATGGTGGTTATAAAATACAGTACATTTTTCATTTTTTAATGTATTTTTTCCTATTACTGTTAAAAGATAATGTAAATTTATTTTCAAGTAAAGTAAAAAGTACTATAAATGATATTTTGTACAACTACCAATTTACTACTGTTTTTATGGTTTAACTTCATATTTTAACATTTCATTTACTTGATATTTTATTTTTTACGTATATGTTCGTCAATATTCATTTGTGAAATTATTTCCACTGTATAGATATTATGACAAGAATGCTGTTGATTTTCGTAACTTTGGTGGCCGCGGTGTCCAGTCAACAAGTAACCGGCAACTGTCCATCTGTGCCAGCAGAGATCAACTTTAACGCCACAGCCGTGAGTTACACTCTTATTCATAAATATAAATGTTATAATTTCTATGATGAGAATGACGTTAGAAAATTATACTTTTATTAAAAATAAAGTAACTTTTCATTATTTGTTGTTTGCTTTTGATTAATAAAATAAAAAGAATTTTCTATACTGTATATTGGCAAAATTATAATGAACAATGTAAAGGTTTATACAGTATAATGAACTCATCCTTATCCTACAATGTATAATCATGGAAAGGGTATGAGATCTATATATACGTAAAATATATTTAAGCCGTTATTGGGGAAAAGAGTGGTTGCCTCTACCCCCTATTTCTCTCATACCCGCCCCTAAATATTTTTTAAATAAATATAAACTTAATTCTTTAATAATGAAATATTTCTTCAACTTACGTACATAAATAATTATGGTTATTTGTATAATAATTTTTAATGTTTCTTATTTTATGATCCAAATATATTTTTGCGCATGTGGAGTTGTGATAAAACTATAATTCATGTTCATGTTCTCTTTTAATTTGTTATTCGCAGTTTAATGGTATTTGGTTTGACCAAGCTCACACTCCACGTCACTCGGGCCTAGAACTCAAGTGTGACCTTGTCAAGTTCCAATCCCCGAATTCTCACAAACTTAGCTTCAATAGCTTCTCTTATAGCTCAGCGTAAGTAAATTTTAAACTCATATATATATATTTATATTATATTTATATGTGTTATTTTTTCCTGAACAATTTTTTATCATATAATTTCAGGACAAAACAGATCATTTCTGTGTCTGGAGATGCTGATGTTCCAACATCAACTGGAAAACTTAACGTCCACATCCCTAGCTTACGTAAGTAATTGTGACTTTTTTCTTATTCACTCATCAACCTAAATTAAGTCCTAATATATTAATTATAGTGCATATTATTTAGTAAAAAAATTGATTTTGTACCGATTTCTGCACTCTTAATTTATAAAGCAAATATTTTATTTTTATTGTAGTTGTGAAAGGTTATATTTTTATTTTCTTTAATCTATTATACTGTATATGGAGTGCTTTTCGATGGAACAACATTATATGTTTTTAATATTAAAAGGCAATTTTTATGACAAATCTACTTAGTTATTATTATAAAATTATATAAAAAAAACTGCCAAAAATTTGAAATAATTATATAGCATTTAACAAATGAAAAATCAATCTCTTTCAGGAATGGCAATAAAAAAAGGCTAAGTACTATTAATTTAAAACGGAAAATAAAACGCTGATTTCTTTCATCAAGGATAGCGATGTAATAAGATTTATTTATCAATTTTCTTGTCATCTGCAACTAAATTTTATATCTGGCATATTCATATTCCCTTGTAATAAGGTTTATTATTTTTTATAGTTAAAAGACAAAAATACGAAAGCAGATTTTTTAAATATTTTTCCACAATTAGAATAACTTTATAATAAAAATTTGAATAAATTATGATAAAAAATATATACTACTAAAACATTGAGTGTTTTAATAATTCTCTTATATTTCAGAGCTGAGTGGCGAGGTGTCAGTAGTGTCCACTGACTACGTGACCTTTGCCGTACTCTGGACCTGCAAACAGGGTAGCGGAGTTTACGCCGGTGAGTGATTACATTAACATTCAATATTCAATATATAATTTGTATATAATGGAACGATTATAGCTAATTAAGATTTTTGTTTCTTCCAGATCGCTCGCTGATCTTGACTCGTGAGAAGAACCCAAGCTCAAGCTTGCTGACCGCTGCCCAGCGAGTGCTGGAGAACCACAAGTTGAACACCAAGGACCTTAGCTTCTCCCGTCAACACAAGTGCCACTCCTACGACCTCAACGCATCAGGTATGTCTAACAAATAAATTCTACAGTTTTAGTGAGAGCGCTTACGTGCGCAACAAAATTGAAATCCGCTTATAGCATGTATATTCTAAAAATTTGAATCACCATTTACTCTTCATTGCTATATGCTATGTATCGTTATCCATAAAAAATTATTGATATTTCATATATTATATAATTTTAAGAATGTGAATATATGGACAATATAAATGAAAAATAACATATAAACGCTGAGCGCTGTTCATGCAATTTGCAATACGTTTAATGGCGTTTGCAAGAAAAAATTATTTACTTTGTTTCTTTGTAAAGTATTGATACACGATTCATATATGTATAGATAAAACATAATTAATAAAACAGGTAGTTTTAAATTGCCCAACGCATCGCGTAATTCGTTTGATATTTATTATCAATATTTATTCCCTTACTGGTTAGGCAAATTGTTAGTCTTCTATGTTGCCCATGTTGCATAACTTACAAATTGTCAGGGGTAAAAATTAAAACAGTGGCGATTTTACTAGAAGGTTTAGCGCACTTTAAAATTATTAATTTATCGTAACATTAATATGAAAAGTAAAATTATATAATATTCATTTCATTTGCATAACATAAGGTATAATAACAAAAATAACATTATGCTATTATAATATATAAGGAAAAAAAAAAGCCACGCTAACAGTTTTATAAATTCTTAATGAATATAATCGTCTATACTGAAACTATAATAATAATAATAATAATTCTTTATTGGGTTTAAAATGAGAAAGTACATTATATATATATAAAAAAAAAAGACAAAAATAAAGTAAATGTAACCCAACGGGTGATGAGAAAAAGGCAAAATGCCTATACACTGTAAGTGATCTCACACCTTTATCAGAAAAACTGCTTCGTCAATAAATTACATAAAATACATATATTAACAAAAATAAACAGGTGACAATTAAAATGGAAGAGGGGTTCTAGCCATCACTGGCAAAGCATTATATAAGGAAACAACTCGGGGGAAAAATGAATTTGTGTAAGCAGAGTCGCCCCTTGGACAATCCAATGTAATAGCACTACCGCGTAAGCCAGAGCGCCTTTCTTTAATACATAATTTATTTATATCAAAAACATTAAGGTCATATTTATTTGAAAAGCAAGATGATAAGAATTTGATATCAATGTTTTTCCAAAGATCAGTAATACTTTGCAATTTACACTTTGATAGTCTTATAATACTGTTTTCACACTTAGAAAACTTTGAATAACCCAAAATAAAACGAGTAGCACGACCTTGTATGCGCTCAAGATTTGCAGTGTTAGTATAATTAAAAAGGCTCTATTCTTTTTCTTTATAATATATAATAAATAAAAAAATAAATATATTTATTATATTAAAATGTAGGTGTAAAAGTTTGAGTAATATAATAAAACTTTAATGTTTGATTCAGGTTTGAGCAACAGCCAGAGCACAGTGACCAGCATTGGATCTCTGTTGAGTGTTCATGGTGCTCCACTGTCAAGCAGCACCACTGCCGCCCCTATCAGCACTACAGCGAGCACCGTGAGCACCACAAGTGGCAGCGTCATTAACAAGGCTGGCGCAGACGTCGCCAAAGCAGCCAACAAAGCATGGCACGCGATCACAGGCTAAAAACTATAGGATTTATCAATCATTTCAATTTTTTTGTCTTTCTAAATACAGTATTATATCCTTCTACAGTAAAAGTTATATAATTTATTAATTTAATTTAAATAATAAATAAAAATATATAGGATGAGAACATCAATCTAGTATATTATACACTTAAATAAAACTTAAGTCACCGCAGTTTGGTAAATTGCCGACCCGATTTTGCGCAGCTATTAAATTTTTGTACAAAAGCAAAAATAGGACTTTTTTTTTTTTCTTACAAAAGATAATTTGATTAATTATGACAACACGCACGTACACTCTGTTTTTATGTTCCAAAAAAGTGCGATTGTATAATCACAATTAAGCCTAAGACAATATACTTTTCTGTCATTTTTAATATTTTTCAATTTTTATATTATGTATTTATGTACGTACGTTTTATTATAATAAAAGTTATTGTGTCATATAATATATGTTTTTTATTCGCAATACGATATCCCCAAGAAAAAAAAATCCAAAAATATACTTTATTAATTAATAATACATAGTATCCCTGTCTCCACGAACGTACTAAATAACTACGTAACTTGTAAGTAACTTGTACGTAAAATTTACTTACTTAACCTAGTAATTTACGTACATCGAGTACGTAAATTTATATCCCATTTACAATGTGAAGGAAATTTACTTACTTAAGTACGTAATTTGGCGCTGTGGTACGTAATTTACGTACTTACTTACAACTTACTTACTTAAGTACGTAAATTACGTACATCCTAGTTCTCGAAACTTACGTACAAATTACGTACTTAAATACGTAAATTACGTACATAATAGTGCTTCAAAAATTACTTACTTAAGTACGTAATTTTGGCGCTGTGGTACGTAATTTACGTACTTATACAGACAATTAAAGCGCGGGTTGCATATATTAGTAATATTCAGGGGCAATACATTAATTTCTTTATTATAAGTACAATTAAACATGCAAATAACAATTGAATCGAACGTTTACCTTTAATATACTCTTTGTTTTTCAAAATTAAATTAAAAAGGCTAGACTTTAGTGTAGGCGAATTACACATTTTGTTATACAAAAAAATAAAACCATAAAAATGTGCCAATATTTTTAATGCAATACCCACACAGCACTGAATGACCTTTAGATATCCTACGTATATCCCAAAATATATCCCATTTATCTCCGCTGAAGGTCCACAGAAAATCCAAATGTCCCGCCCGCTGGAATATACCATGTAGATCTATGGGATATATTAAAAAAAGTACACTTAATGTTAAATTAAATGCGATATGATAGAAAAAATTTGGGGGTTTTGGGGGGTGGGGGGTATATAGGCAATGTATTTTTTAACTTTGTTTTCAGTATTTTCCCAATTTTACATGGGCAAATAATAACCCCCAACTCCCCCCCCCCAGGTCCGGGGTAGTGCTATTGGTGTGCGGTGTGCGTGCCCAAGTCCGAAAATATTAATGACTTGTCAAAGTTGTGTGATTTCATTTAACATGGGCAAACCCCCAACCCTCCCCCCCCCCAGGTCGGGGGAAGGGCTTTTGGTTTTTGCCCAAGTCAGAAAATATTCATGACTTAAAGTTGCGTCTTCCACTGAGACACGAAATTGAAGGATATAACATGGATATTCGGAGGATATTATTACCACAACTTTTCAGTCTGACTTAAAAAGTTAGAGATGGATTTTCAAAATTAAATTAAGTTAATTAATTATTAAAATTGTAGTTGTTTTATGATTTAAATTGTTTGCTTATAATTAAATGCACAAAACCCATACTTTATACTATTTTAAAATTAATTATTTAGCACGATATAAAAAAATTAGCATCATTTAAAATTCACAAATAAACGCTGCCCCCTGGTGGATATACCTATGGATATTTGGATATTTTTGGGATATCTAATGGATATAAAGAATTTAAAATATTAAAGTGACTAAAAAAATCAAATAGCATGAAATATAACTTTTAGGTAAATAAATTCATAACATATATCATAAAATCTCTCAATAAAACTAATTTTGTGAGTGAAATTTTATATATCCACTCTTGCATATTCTATGGATATACCAGTGGATATAAAAAAATTGCCCCAAAATATATTTATTGATTAAAATTATAAATAAAACATAATATAATTGTCAGCTCATGAGAAAAACGGGTTGAAAATAAGTAGATAATTAATTTTGGATTTGTTTTTTTATATCCAAGCTAAATATCCCATAGACATTTAAGGTTCATATAAAATGGACGGGATATATTTTGGATATTGGGATATCCAATGAATATCTATTGGATAAACCGTGCTGTGTGGGTAATGACCCTAATTGATGTAGAAAAAAAAAATTTTACTCACCAACTGTAGAAACAAGCAATTAAGTAATAATTATTACACTAAAACCGTACATGAAACCTCCCTAGAATAACGATAACACACGGCCGCATGCTTGCCTTGCCGTGCCGTGGATAGCCGCGGTGATGGCGTCTGTACACAAATCCCGGCGTGCCTACATGCAGCGACCTTAAAAACAGAAATAAACCACAAAGTACACATATTCTCACAAATAAAATATAAAAACTAAAAAACGGTACTTCCCGTGAACACAAATCAATCTTCTGTTACATCCAGGCTTGCATTTTACTGGCCTCACTTAACAAATCTTGTAGAGCAACTTCAACACACACTATAAGTATAGACGCCATTTTTCCAAACTATTCGATACTGCGCGCGCAGCCGCCGGGCCGCCGCAGCGGCGGTATGCTGACCGCTGTGAATTTGAACTTAGAATTTTTCTTTTTGATTCCCAAATTAAAAATTATGTTAAAAGTTTTTTACCGTACGTCATATATAGTAATTCTATAGTTAATTGCAAAAATTAATAAAACAATTAGCAAATAAAAATAAAATATAGATTATATGTTACATTTTAATGTTTCCTATTAGAAAATTAATTAATTCAAGTTATGATGTACATATAAATAATGTTATGACGTCGATCTATCTTTAAATTAAGGTAAATTTATTTGAAAATTACTGAAATATAACAATTATTTCCTTAGTAAAAATAAAACTAATTTTCAATAGCAGCTATTATGTAAAACATTAATTTTTTACATTATAATATTAATTGCACTTTAACATTGTATCCTGAAAGTTATGCAGCACGCCTCACAACCAGAGAACCCCTGTGATTTATGTTAACCCGCAATACACGATTGATATGTTACTTATACATTACGTACTTATGTACGTAAATTACTTAGGTTACGTACATTACGTACTTAGAAGCTAAGTAATGTACGTAAATTTTAGATTACGTACAAGTTACTTACAAGTTACGTAGTTATTTAGTACGTTCGTGGAGACAGGGATAGTAAATACGTACAGTCGTGTGTACTGTATATACAGTACATATAGCAGGTATAGCACAGTTTTACAGCAGTATTATTTTTTGAATTATTATAAATGTTTTATCCCTATTGTGCAAATTGTGCGATGCATATAATGAAACTATGAATATAAATTAAGTTAGCATAATTATAATATTTATAACCGAATTTTATACCGCGGTCCGCGCGGTGCAACAAACACAGGAATCACACATTCCTCCCAGGCTAGTATTCTATATGTCCCCCGGTAGATGGCAGATAAATGCAGAAAAGTATTTTTACAATGCAGTAATCATTAGTGGAGCAGCAGGAGCAGCAGACGACAAGCTGTCAAATCAAAACAATGGCGTCTCCTATTTTTCGGCTGGCTAATGTTTTGACGAAGAGGCCGACGTTGGTCGCACCTCGAGTCCGAAAAGCTACTAATTCTGCTACAGGTTCTTTCCATCCAGAACCTGATCGGCAGTCTTATGGTCTACTTGGTGTGTTTGGAACTGTATTAGCAGGATTGTTCGTGGGCGCTACCATTAGCCAGAACATAGCTAGTTTCCTGGAAGAAAACGAACTTTTCGTACCATCAGACGATGATGATGACGATGACTAAGGTAGTTTATAAATTAATAGGCAATAAATAATATTTGAAAATATGGAGAACCTAAATTAGCAGTTTCCTTGTTATGGGAATAGCGATCGAAGGTCGCGTATTATTTAGTGCTACGCCCACTTTTGCCTCTTTTTTTTTTTTTTTTTTTTTTTTTTTTTAAGTTTATAAGGTTAATAATAAATATAACAATTGATTTTTTAAACCATTTTATTGTTATAACTGAAAATAAGTAGAATTTCTCTTTAACTTAGAACTGATGATAAAAACTATTTAATTTTACATACACTTTGGCTTGCCAACCATATCCTATACATTTTTTTTAGACATAAAAAAATTAGCCATCTATGTGATTAACGTACCAATAGGGCACCTTAATAATTTACAGCAAAAATAAATAAGGGGTAGGAAAGCAATGAAATTGTACCGTCTCATGTAAAAGGAAAACCAGATATTATTGAACCCCCATTGTAAAATAGTTTGCATCATTATTATTTTTTTAAGCTGGAAAAAAAAAATGCGATTATACAGCGGATATCCTCTCTCATTATACATCACCTTTCTTCTATGTTACAGAAAAGCTACAGTCGCGTTTTAAGAATCACACGCATTTGCCAGTCTTCGCCACCTGGGAGGAAGATTTGCTACTTTTTACCATGTCTCTGTACCTCAAAAGAAAATTCAGTTTTTATTAGCCTGTACATATGATTTAAATTGTTCATTATATTTTATGTAGAGCTAACCTATTGACTCTTGACCGCTCTTGACTTAAACCCACTTGTATAATTAATATATTGTAATCAAACATGGAGTGATCAAATTTTCCAATGTTTTTTAAACATGTAAAAATTTCTGTAATTTATTACCACTAACTAATAACCTAAGGGGAGGGGAGGGGGGGGGGGGGATAAACCCTAAATCTTGATACCTCTTAAAAATTGTAAAAATATTAGTGAAGGTGTTGTGCCTCAAGTTTGTTAGTAATCCTAATTATTGTTGTAATATTTATTAAAATTGTTAATTATTTATAACACACATATTGGGTGTGATAAAATAAAAAAAATAAAGTATTATAAATATTAAACTCCAAGTTTAATTTTATTCAACCCTAACATAAACATCTATATTCGACTCAAAAAACCTCAGTCGATTTAAATCGGGCATGCCTAAAGTATCGCCCATTGTCACATTTGAGGAGAAGGGGGTGGCTGGGCGATACCGTAAAAGGTCGAATGGCAGGTAACTCAGGTTTTTTGAGTCGAGTATAAATAATACTGAAACAAATTAATATTTTTAATTTTAATTGTTGCTTAGCAATTAACAAAGCTATAATATAATCAAGGTTCAAGTATTTAATTAATAGTACATATATTTTGAGTACCAATTTTATTTCTCATAAAATTTAATTGAAAAGCAAAAAAAGATTAACAAATAAAAAAAATTGTAAAGAACAGAACAAACAGAAAGTTACAGGACAAAATTTAAATAGAAACTTATTTTCTTTAATTATTAACATTATTGGCCATTTTTTTTTTCCAACCCCTCCCCCCCCAATCTTTTCAGTCAAGATAGAATCAAAGTATGGTTATATTACTAAAATATAAATAGTTTACTGTTTCAACAAAGAATATTATAAAATTTTAATAATCTTCAATCAAAAATACATGTCCCCAAGTAAAATATTCTAATTAAATGGCTATATACAACTATTTAATAAGAAATAGTTTATTTCAATGCAATTCTTCTTATCCCCTATATACTTTTTTTTCGTCCCAAAAAATAAACCTAAGAAAAATTTACAGAAACTTTAGTTTATATAGTAACGCAAGAAAATTTTATTTTATTTACCAATCAAAACTACTAAACATTTTCTTTTCATTTTTAAAGACTTTATTTTTCAAAATAGTTACAGTTCAATGATAGTTTTCAATAATATTTAAAATTAAGTCTTAATTTCTAAAGATTATTTTGAGTAAATTAAAATGATAAAATTACATTAATAATAAAAAAATACAGAATTCAAAAACTTGTAAATAATGTAAACGTCAAAATTAGTTGTTTTTTTCTTTCATTAAAAAAACAAAACAAAAAAACAACAACAATAATAATGCAGTTGGTGCATTTTTCTTTCTGAGTTCTAATCAATAATAATAAAAAAGGATATAGAATTAACAGCAAGGGCATTACCACAGTAGAAGTTCTATGGAGAGGTCGACCTCTCCATAGAACTTCTACTGTGGTAAGGCTCTTGCTGGTAATTATATCCTATTCGTTATTATTGATCCTAACGACGGTGTTTCTAACGACTCAGATATAATTACCAGCAAGAGCCTTACCACAGTAGAAGTTCTATGGAGACTTCGACCTCTCCATAGAACTTCTACTGTGGTAAGGCTCTTGCTGGTAATTATATCCTATTCGTTATTATTGATCCTAACGACGGTGTTTTTTTCCCCTTAAATTGACTGAGTTCTAAACCAAAATTAAACACCATAACAGTTAATTAAGACAAGTAATTAAATTACATAGAAACTTGAGTTGAATTTTTGTTTTTCTTAAAATTTAAACCCCACTACTATAGTCTCCTCACTTTCCATAATAATATTTTATTATTATTTAAGTGATGACAAAAGTAAAAAAAGAACGTCTTGTAAGACCCAAAAGTGAGAGGCAAACTTCCAGTTTTAAACTTAGTTTCAAGAGTCTAGTTGGAGAGGAAGCATTAATATAGTCTATAAATACATCGTGTTTTCTTACCCATTAATTAACCCTAAAATCTTAAGTTTAAATGTTGTTGCACACTACAATAAAAAAGTGCATTAACTTAAGAATGAATGATGACTTTTGTCCATGATTTTGTAATGTTTTCACACGACTACACAGTTAGCTGCTGGCCTGCCTTGTTTGTCGCGTGGAGTGTCTCACAGGTGGTGTACTGGATTCAGCTGGTGCTGGTTCTTTCTTGGTGCGCACGCCACCACCAGACGACTTCTTTTCTTCGGACAAGCCATTGGCTACTTTGCGACTGGAACAAAGTTTAAAAAAGGTTGCTATTTCATTTCACACTCCAAAGAAAATACAAGAAAAAAGCAAAGAAAGGGGGAAAAAAGAGAGGGAAAAAAAAAAAAAAAAAAAAAAAAAAAAAAAAAACTCACACTGTGGCAGGTTTGGTGCTCTTGGCTGGTTCTTGCTCTGGTTCTCCATCTTTGCTCTTTGAGCGTCCAGAACGTGTACTGCGTGATCCCTCACTTTCCTCTCCATCCTCTGTAATGCAAGCAAAGTTAGAACCCTTGATAGTGTCTCACATTAGACTTTTGACTTACCTGTTTCTGGTGTACTTGTGGTGGGCTGCTTGCGTGGTGGCCGACCTCGCTTCTTGGCTGGCGGCTCCTCCTGACTGGTGTCCTCCTCATGCACAGCTGGCTTGCGTCCACGTCGGGCTGGCTGTGGTTGTGCAGGTGGGTCCACCTTTTCCTCCTCTTCACTCTCTTCTGCTGCCGGCTCAGGCAGCGCTGTCAATGGCTGCTTGCGAGCACGCCGGCCTCGTGATGCCATTATTTCGTTTTCATCAGGTTTTGACACTTCAGCCTCGCTCTCCTCCTCAGTTTTGGACACTTCTGCTTCACTTTCTTCCTCAACTTTTGACACTTCTGCTTCGTCTGTCTCTTCAGTGGATGCACTTAACTCCATGCTGCTATCGTCGTGTGATTTGTTGCCCTTCCTGCGGCTGCAAAGTCAACAGTTGTGTGAGACTAAGAATAACAAACAGTAAATGATGTAGGGCATATTTACTCATAGCTCTTTGTTGAACGTTTCTCAATCTCCTCCCCACTTGGTATTGTGTCCTCATCAGACTGGCCACCAGTTATCGCCAGAGGGTCGTCTTCATCTTCAGGGCTCTCACTGCGAGCGCGACGACCTCGCCTATGTAACATCATGAAGATATGAATAAAAATGAATAATTTTGTTTGTGGAGTTAACTTAGGGAATTAAAAAACAAATGCCTCATTTCTAATTTAAACTTTCTAGGCAAATTCAATAACAATGAAATAAACAACATACCTCTCAGCGTGTCTTTGTTGACCGTACTTTCTGCTTGCTGCAACATGCAAAACACATTGGTGAGAAACATAACTTAGAAGAAAGGGTATGGTAACTACATTACCTGGAAGGACGACTGGGATTGTCTGGCTGGGTCCTGCTTCCACCCGTGCTCGCTTCAATAAAGGTTCAGTATCATCACCACTTGTGCCAGTGTGAGACACCTCATCCGCCTGAAAAAAATCATGTTGGCGTCACTTGCACATCAGCACTGCTCTGCACCATACTCATGCCACTCACTCTCTCTCTCTCCAAATAGGGAAAATCACCCACTATCATGCCACAGCACAGAATTAAGAATCATTTACATAGCATAATGACAAGAGGAGGATGTGAAATAATAATATATTTGTTTCACTGTACTTTCCAAACAAAATTCATTTATAATTCTGACTCAGAATTAAGTGTTAACACTACAAACCAAAATCGTGAAAAAAGGAAGTGGAATTGCCAATTGGATTAAACTAAGCAAATGCACTCTTTGTTGCTGCACAAGCCCTGTAAAAAGATTCTTAATACTGCTTTTTGCTTTTATTACAAAACAAGCGTTGCTGCCAGACTAATGCACAGTGAATCATAAAATATATCAATAATAATAAATTTGTATGTTCTTGTGCCTCCATATTAATAGTAAGCAAGCACATTACACATACCTTAAGTTACCCCCCCCCCCTCCCTCAAGCATTAAAACATAATGCAATCCATAAATAAATTATTTTAACTAAAGGCTTGCAATAATCATAACATAATAAAACGATATTTTTTAGTTCCTGAATTTCAAGCATAATGTTTGTTTTCCATCACTGCTCATAATATTAAACAAAAAAACAAAAAAGGCCAAGCTCGTTAACATAATATACCATCAGACATAACTCCTCACAATAGCAATTAGAATATGATTTCAAAGTAAATTGTGTATAAAAAACAAACATGCAAATTGAATTCATGCATAAATCCAACATGAATAATTAACATGCCCATGCTTCCACAGTTAATTTAAGTCAGCCAGCAACAGCAGCAGCAATCTTCACTCACAAAGAAGCTACAAAATAAAACAAAACAAAAACTATGAAATTATGAATTATTAGTACGGAATGCATAGAAAAATGTGAGAAAAGTGTATCATATCTCAAGTCACCTCAAAGCCGGGCAGTTGTATTTTTGTATCTGAAGTTTCTAGCGGCTGTAACAAATCACAACATCAATTCAGAAGTTTTATTATTATAGTTTTACTTTTTTTATATATACTACCCGATCAATCGATTTAACTTTTACTTAAGTTTGCATACATTTATCGTGAGTGTAATTGAAAATGATCTAACAGTAAGACTAAACGATACCCGATTAAAGTAAATAATAACATGACAGTACAGTACATACCATTACTTAAAAAGGGGTACAGTAGTCAAAGATGTATTTTTTTAATATTGATCAACATGCTATTAAACCTCCTAAAAACACGATCTTAAAGTTTTAATTATCAACGCGCTGAGAAGCGAGAGAAAAAGCAGTTAAAACGCGCCTGAATAAACGTCATACCTACACTTGCTCTCACCCTAGTTTGGTGCAAGTGTGAAGAATTACTCTTACTTGTTACGTATATCACTACTTGAAATAATATTTTACGTATATATACGTATATATAATATGTTTTTACGGCTGTAGATATGTACTAAAATAATTTATACTAAGAAAAGAGCAACTCAAGCTCGCGCCAAACTAGTGTGAGAGCAAGTATAGATATGAAGTAGGTTCGGGATTGCTGTAGCGGCTCCTGCTCTCAGCACGTTATTAATTAAAATTTTGAGATCCTGTTTTTGGAAGGAAGGTTTAATAACACAATGATAACTAGTATAACTACTGAAAAAGCCAGTGTTGACTTCCCCTTTCATCAAACGATTATTTAAAAAATATACTTTAATTTAAATATATACAACTGACACAACTGTACTGAATAATGTATAGGAAAAAAATTGCAAAACTATAAAGTTTTTGCAGACTTTTATTTCATAATTAGGCCTATTATTATTATTATTATGAATAGATACGTCCTAATAATTTAGTTTTGATTGACATCTTTGGATTACATAATTTGTGATTAAAATAAAGGAAATACACAAAATTACACATGTTTCTTAGGTTTTTTATATTAATAATAAACCTCAAAATTTTAATTAAAGTATTATACACACAATTCAGGATTTGTGAATATGTATTTTTTACAAGTGATCCTAGATTGCACAACATAACAAGGTGTGTGGGCCAAAACCGTAGAGAGATACGAGAAGACAACTTAAGCCAACACCAAAATCTTTCTCTCGACAGACAAACTTCATGCAAATGGCATTCAGTTGATCACAATATAGTTTATTAACACATACGCAGGGAAAATATTAAGCTAAAATTTTTGTCTCACAAAAAATGGTACGTACGTAGACGTACATTATAATTAATATAATACATAACAAGCTTGATATCTTATTAGTTTAGTTTATAGTACAAACTAATTTTAACACAAAGTTTAATTGAAGGAAGATTCTACTTTAAATATAGCGTTGCCAATTACCAAAGTTTGGAAAATAATACTATACTCTAATGAAGATGAATATATTAAAGGTGTAGAACACCTTGAACAAAAAAGTTGCGTAATATCCTAAAAATCCTGAAAATCAATGTTGATTTGGCCGAAGTCATTGATTTCTAATTTATTTTCCATTCACAAAATGACACTGGCGGTCACTGACGTCACAGCTCGCCTGGTCCATGGGCGCGTTAACCGGGCGAGCTGTGACGTCAGTGACCGCCAGTGTCATTTTGTGAATGGAAAATAGATTAGAAATCAATGACTCCGGTCAAATCAACATTGATTTTCAGGTTTTTTAGGATATTACGAAACTTTTTTGTTCAAGGTGTTCTACGCCTTTAAGATAATACCGAATTAATTTATTATTATTATTTAGATTAATAAATCAAGCATTAATAATCACTTAACACAATCTGATAATCAACAAATATACAATAGAATTTATAAGATTGTCAATCAAAGAGAAGATTTTGGCCCAACCCCAAAGAGACAGAACCAGAAAGTTTCATTTGAATCTACTACCATACCCATACTAAAGTACATAAAATCGTATCTATAAAACATATCATTCACTAGTTGCGGAAATAACTGATAGTATAGCTTAATATTAAAATCAATACAGTATTGTTGACTTAAATATCTAAATAGAGATATAAGGAAAATAAGCCATCGCAGTTAGGTATGATAATTTTAAAGAAAAGGATAGGCGAAACCAGCAAGGGCCTTACCATAGTGAAGAGAGTCCCATAGTTTAATGAAAATCTTGCTAGCACACAGATACAAAAAACTAACACATGGTTATATTTTGGCAATGAACTCCCAAGAGAGAAGGAGTGTGGTTTGCCTTCATCAGCCCTTACAGACTCAGTGAGAAACTATGAATGATGAATCTGCAAGATTTTATGAAGGCAAAACATCTTCCATTTCACTTGGGGTTAATTGTCAAAATATATCCATATGTTAGTTTTTTTTTTTTTTTTTTATTAATCTCTATGCTAGCAAGATTTTCTTCAAACTATGGGACTCTCTTCATTATGATAAGGCTCTTACTGTTTCCTCCTATCCTTTTCTTTAAAGATATCACAAATATCTAAATAATTATTCAATAGGCTATACTGTACTATATGACATATATTTTTTTTACCCTACTATACATTTGTAGTTTTAAAATTAATGGAGAAATGTAGTACAGTACCAACTTCAACAATGTTGTGTATTGTAGCCTTTATATTTGCTTTCATTTTTGTTGCATGTTTTCATACATCGGTAATTCATAAAATATGTCAGTACTATGTTGTACTCACCACATCAATACTGTTGTTCGGTGAGGCAGCTGCTGCCAATTTACGTCCTCGCTTGTTACTTGCTGTGGCCATCACATTCTTCTTCATGTGAGACACAGTGAACTCTGGAGGTACAAACACCATTGTGTTTACAAAATTAGGGTCATCAGACTTCTTGAAGTACATAGGAGGCACTCGAGGCATTGTTGGGTACTCTTTCATCTCGTAATTAGTAGTTTTGGACATTACCAGACCCATGGCTACGTCACACACAGCCCACATTTTCTGTCAACATAAAAAAAGAAAAAAGAAATTATAAACTACTGTATTTCAATTCTGTAATTTTTTATTTGAATTATTATTTTTATTATTTTCATGTGACCTGTTTCGCCTGTCTGTATTAAAAAACAGATACCAATAATACGGAAACTATTTTATATTAGATGTTATTTGAACATAAAAATCATAAACATAGAATAGGATATATATATATATATATATATATATATATATATGACATGTTCTTTCTGAATTCCCGAGCGCGTCTACCTTACCCCCTGGAAAACGTCTGAAAAAAATATATGTGGTTTAGGGACTCAATACAACTACAAATATCAAGTTTTACATCAATCAGATAAATTTTCGAATTTTCAGGGCACTTAGAAAAAATTCGGTTGGATCGAGCCATAGGTAAGAGCTAATTTTTTAACGTTTTGGAAGGCACTTTTCTCCGTAAATGTACATTGCATGCCGTCATTTGTATTTTTTGTGCATTGTAAACTGTTATGAAAGTAAACTGGCGTTATTAAAATTTTTTTAAAAGTACAGTTTTTTCATAAAAAAATCCCCAAAATGGCCCGCGGGACGATTTTTTCGACTTTGGATTTTGCTATAACTGACTCAAATTTTAATATTTTTTCAACAAATTTAAATCACAGTTAAAAGAGTGTATTACCAAGCATACTGAGCAGAAAAAATATTTCTATACCAAAAACTATCCGGGTGGCGGGGTCCCGAACTTGTCACCAACCCGAAAAGGTGGGTATGTAAAACCGCAAAAATAAAAAAGTCGCTACCAAACATTTTTTCTCAATTTTGATGAAAAGTGTAGCCTAGGATGTAAGAAGAATGCTATTATGGTAGACTTAATGTATATTTTGTTTTGAGTATTT